>QFET01002386.1:0-15714 GCA_003316355.1 Tuber calosporum
AGTTGTCAAACGCAGGGAAGGATTCCTGGGAGAGGCTAAACTGGGTAACTATAGCGTCTAGCAGGTTTTGGGTTGCAATTAGGTGGTCGGGGAGGGGTCCAGGGGTGCTGGCGCGGGAGCAGTGGGCTGAGTAGGGGGCTGTGCAGTGCTGGGTGCGCGAGGCTGACCTGGAGGGGCCAGGGGAAGCTGTGGCCATCAATGTTACACAGAAAGAGGGGCTGTGTCGCTAAAGAGTGAAGCTTAAGCGAGGGGCAAGATTTGGTGTGTCGTGGCTGTTGCCACACAAAAGGGCGAAGTTTTGTTCGGCTAAAAGGGGCAAGAGTTTCAAACGGGAGGAAAATAGAGTGCGCGGAGCGTGTCTGTTAACTACTGGAGACTACTAACTATTTATACACTTTTCCTGGTACTTATATTGGCCATATATGAAAACTATCCTTCCTGACTTCTGCTATGGTCTAATAAGTGTGAATATAGTTTGACCCTGAAGATGTATGACCCTGCTAAAGCAAATGATCCCCAAGCCTATCTATTTCTCAGGGTGTGTCTAGCACTCCACAAGTAGATAGTCTTCGCTATCTTTACCAAAAGGATTTAAGTTCTGCTTGATTCTTCCAAATTGTGAACATTATACAAATTACCTGGTGATCAGTCTGGATGACTTTCTTCCTTGAATATATGCACTCATGTCTAGAAGCATTCAGATTATCAAGAATCTAGAATACATGATAGATCCACTTGGCTGAATTACTCTATCTTCTTTCACAAAGGCAGAGTATCTGAATTTGACTCTACTTTTTGCCAATCGTTGGTTGTAGTTAATATAGTCACCTCCTGGCCATATATAACATTACATCTTTTTTGACACTTAAGTATAGTACCATATCCACTAAGTGTAACATCAACTCCCCCTTTCCTACCTTCATCCTGAAGCATTATAACCTTTTGGTACTCCTTCTGTTAGGTTTAAAGATTATTTGTGATAACTAGACCACAGCAGGAAAAACCTTTCAGTAGATACTACTTAACCTAACTTTTGCATCTCTGGATTTTACCTAAGAAAATCTATTACCAATTCTGTAGCATTCGCTAAGTGCTACTGTGGTTCCCTGCTGTTATCATCATTGCAACATCCTTTGCACTTAACAAAGCATGGAAGTTTTGGATCGTTCGTGACTATCCTCTGCATCTTCAGTCTTAATAGATAATTTCATTATTAAAGATTATTTCCACCTCCTGTAACGATCCTATGCGGTAAGCTGGTTCTGCAACAGGTAACTACTTCTCTTTGGGTTGGATGAATATGACCGGGCCGTTGTTGTAGTCCGGTATGGGGCGTGGCGCTAATCTCAGCCACCAGGGAAGGAGTACTTTTGCAACGAGTTGTACTAGGCGGAGTTCCACTATTGCTCTTAGGCCTATGCCTACGTTGTCTTGATAGCTGAACCCTATAGTTCCTATCGCACAATGCCAATAGGGAATGGAACGGTAAAGAGGTAAAGTAATTGTATAGGAAAGAACTTAGATGGTTGCGTGAAGAGTCCAAACTACAGGTCGCCTAGAGGTCCTTATATAGGCACTCTTCCCTCAACCATAACCCTGGTGACACATGCCTGTGAGTCACACGACCTCTATGACTCATAGTGAGTCATAGTATGAAATCCATCAGCTGACTCTTCTGAGTCAACTGCGGCGCGCGCCAACCAATCATAACTCATATAATAAGTCATGTGTCCTAAAGTTGTCACATGCGCGAAACCCATGACTCATAGGGTGAGTCATGTGCGAAAATCATTACATCATATGACTCACAAATGTGAGTCATGCGCACGATCAACCAATGACAACATAACAATGAGTGCACAAGTGTGCATCATGTGAAACCCCATGACTTCTAAAGAGTCATAGTGCGAAATATAACAACCTTGTGACTCATAACTATGAGTCATGAGAAATTCTGCCTTGCTTAGTCACCAATCGTGACATTAGCTCCCCTCTCCCTTAACCCTCAGTCCCTTCAGGCTTAACGTCCCATCTTCGTCAGGCTTTCTCCAAACCTGCGCAGTTCCTTTTTCAATTTCCGTACTTGATGTTCGGCCGACTGGTAGTTCCTCCGGACTGCCTCTAAGGTGGTGTGTGCAGACCTAATAGTCCGGTCCCGGTCATCAATCATTGTCTGATATGTTCGCATATCAGTTCTTTGGGCCTCAATTGTCGCTTGGGCGGTGCCAAGTTGTTCTCGTAGCCCTTGCAACTGTCGTTGCAAACTCTCTTCGTCGGGGATCATCACGATTTCGCTTTTTTCGCCCCCCACTCCCTGCAACTGTGTCCACACAGTTGTTTTTCTTTTCCTAATACGTGCATCATTTACCGTGAGGGTGCCGCTTTCCCTGTTCGTCTTGGGTAAAACCCAGCATCGATTTTGTTGTGTCTATGAGTATGACAAGTGTCCTTGAAACAGTGTTTCCAGGATGTCTCCCTGTGTGGTTGTAGCGGTTTGCGTAACTTGGGCTGTCGTGGAAACTAATTACATCCTTCATTTTAGTGTAAATGAGTGTTGCAGGAATTATCGTAACAGGTAGTCCACGAAAGAGCGTTGTGTGCTGCCTGCTTTTCCCTTTCTTCCTGAGTAGCATATGGCGGGCTGGTAGGGGTAGTAGCCGTGAGGCTATCGCCCCAGCCTTCGTCTGGACCCAATGGCGTTGGGTCTTGCCTCGTGGGTTCGATTTTGACTGGAACCCACGCTGGGTTTTCTTGGGTACTGCTGATGGAAACGTTCAATGGCTAGGTTGGCATTGTTGAAGTTTTCCGCAGGGTACCAAGTTTTGTCGTGTTCTGGTAAGTAGCCAGTCCACTTGGCTCTGTATTGTAGGCGTTTTCGGTGTATGCCTGAATCAATGATTTCTTCAAGTTCGTACTCGCTTTCTCCCTCTATCTCGATTGGTGGTGGTGGTGATTGCTTTTGTGAGGGGAACTGATGGTCTTGGTATGGTTCGAGCAGTGAGATGTGGAAGGTGTTGTGGAACTTCATCTGTTTGGGCAAGGCCAATTTATAGGCACTTGTGCCCACCTTCGTAAGGATCTTGAATGGTCCGATTTTCTTGTAATCTGGCTTTTTGCATGGTCTTGTGGTCCTTATGTTCATGGGCAGTAACCAGACCATGTCGCCTGACTGGACATTCGGATCGGGTTTTCTGTGTTGATCGTAGTTTTCTTTTTCTCGTAATTGTGCAAAGACCATTTCCTGACGTAGGATAGTGTGCAGCTAACCCATCTCTTCCTTTTTCTTAGTTTCCTTTGGTATCATATGGCCTATCGCCCCATGTTCCGGATATTCTCCGTAGTTTGCGTAGAAGGGTGTGGTCTTAATAGTTTCCAGTCTTCCATTGTTGTATGCAAATTCCGCTAATGGTCGTAGTTCCGCCCTGTTATCTTGCTGATAGTTGACATAGGCCCTTAGGTATTGTTCTAGTATTCCGTTCGTCCTTTCGGTTTGTCCGTCGGTTTGGGGATGGAAGGCAGTGCTCATTCTTCGTTCAATTCTTAGGGATTTTGTAGTCTCTTTCCACAACTCTGATGTAAATAGCGTTCCTCTATCGGTGATGATATCTTGATGTAGTCCATGGAGTCGGAATATTTCCCGCAGGAATATCCGGACAAATTCTTTGGTGTTCATATCCTTGTTGCTGGGTATGAAATGGCTCATTTTAGTCAAGCGGTCGATGACCACCAGGATGGCGTCATAATCGTCTGATTTCGGCAGGTCCATGATGAAGTCCATTGCTATCGATTTCCATGGTTGGTGTGGCGCCTCGTTCAGTTGTAGTAGTCCTTAGGGCGCGTTCCTTATACTTTCTTTCTTTGGCATGTATCGCAATTCTTGACATATCTCTTTATGTCGTCTCGCATCTTTAGCCAATAATGTTGTCGGGATAGTAGTTCCGTAGTTTTGCTGGTTCCGCCATGCCCAACTGCTGGGTTATCGTGATTTTGAGGTATGACTTGAGTTCTGATCTCTTTGTGTTCCGGTACCCAAATCTTTCCTTGATGCCATATGCATCCTTCCTTCCATTCACATGCCCCTAGAACCACTCCTTTCATTTCTTTCTCTCCTTTCCTAAGGGCTTCCTGGATTGCTCTTATCTGTCTGTCTTTTGTCCTTGCTTCTCAGATGCCAAAGTCTTCAGCGACAAACTTGACCACATCCATGGCTTCGAAGTATTGTTCTTTTGGGAGTAGGATCCTTTGTTTTTGTTGGATCCTCTCGTCGTTCTTTTTCTGGACATCTTTTGCTCTCCTAGTAAGGGCATCTGGTTTGCCCCCTTCCTTCCCGGGTCGGAATTGGATTTTGATATCGTATTGACTGAGGGTCTCACTTCATTGAATTTGTCTGTCGTTAAGCTCTTTTGTCGTGGTAAATGGTTCCAGGTTCTTATGGTCTGTGAGGACCAGGACCTGGTGTCTGCTTCCTTTTGCATATCTTCTCCATTCTTTCAAGCTTGGACAATGGCTAAGAGCTGTTTGTCGTGGATATCGTAGTTGCATGCCGCGGGCGTCCTTGTTTTTGACCGGTATGCCACTGGCCTCCAATTTCCATCGCTCCTCTTCTGTGATAGAATGCCTGAGCATACATATTTCGAAGCGTCGGTTTCAATCATGATTACCTTGGTTTGATCGTAGTCTACCAGTAGTGAGGCTGGAGTAAGTTGCCTGCGTAATTCATGGAATGCTTTTTGTTGGTTCTCGGTCCAGTTCCATTTGCAGTCCTTCTTCATCAGTTGATCAAGTGGTTTAGCTATCCGACTTAACCCTTCTTTGAATCGTCGATAGAAGTTGCAGAATCCCATAAAGCACTGTATTCCCTTCTTGCTTTTGGGTGGTTTCCATTCCCATATTGCTTTTGTTTTGATAGGATCAACGCTGACTCCGTCCTTGTAGATCATGAAGCCTAGGTATTCGGTTCGTTCCTTGTGAAATTCGCACTTCGATGGCTTCAGTGTCAGCCCTTCTTTTGTCAAGGCTTCCATAATCATCCTGACATGGGTTCGGTGTTGTTCCAGGTTTTCTGAATATATCTGAATATCATCTAAATAGACGATACAACAGATATCCAGAAACCTGCTAAGAATCCTATTGACCCATCGCTGAAACACTGCAAGTGCATTTTTGAGTCCGAATGGCATGACCGTGTATTCGTATATGCCGCATTTGGTGGTAAAGGTAGTTTTCCATTCGTCTCCGTGTTTGATTCTGATGTTGTGATATGCGTTTCGGATGTCTAGTTTAGTAAAGACCTTGGCTCCTCTCAGCCTATCGAGGGCTTCTCCTATCAGTGGTAGGTGATATCGGTCTCGTTTGGTGACTTCGTTGAGCCCTCGGTAGTCCACGCATAACCTTAGCATGCCGTATTTTTTCTTAACAAACAGGATTGGTGATCCCCCGATTGCATAAGAGTCTCGAATCCAGTCCCGGTTCTTGTTGACCCTGATGTATTCTCTTAGTTCTTCCAGCTCTGTTTCAACCAATGGGTATAGCTTTCTTGCTGGTACTGTTTCTCCTATTTTGAGGTTGATATCCAAGACAACCTTTGGTCGGTGGGGTGGTAGCCGAGTTTCTTCCTCTTCCTTGAACATGTCCAGGTGCTGGTGGTATTCCCTTGGCACAATGTTTTCTGGTTTTATCTTTTTCTTGTCCTTTCTTGGCCTTGATAGCCAATTAGGTGCTGACATTAATCCTTTCGATCCTGGTAGGTTCGTTCGTCTTATAATCCCACTTGAGGATTCCTCTGACTTCGCCTCTTTGGTAGAACTTTCCGAATGACGCAGCGGAGATCTCGTTGATCTCAATCTTTTGGCGTTTTGTGTGGTCCGTACTTCCAAACCCTGCTGCGCCTCTCCTAGTAGGAGTCACTTGCTCCACTTCTTCGCATTGTCCTATGACAATCTTTTCGCATATCAACTGTGCGATGCGGTCTCCCGGCTCAACTGTGTAACTGTCCCTTCCCAGGTTGACCAGGACCACCTTGACTTCACCTGTGTAGTCGGCGTCGATTACTCCCGCATTGACAGTACCTGGTGTTTAACTGCCAATCCGCTGCGTGGTGCCACCCGACCATAGGTGCCTTCTGGTAGTCCTATAGCTATCCCGGTATTGACGATTCCTTGTTCATTTGCCGGTATCGTAATTCTCTCGTCTGCTTACAGGTCATGTCCTGCAGCCTTGGCTGACCCCTGGGCAGGGACTGTTGCCGTATTGCTCAATCTTTGGATTTTGATGTTCTGGACATCCTTGGCCTGGATCGTGGAGAACTGTATCTCCAAGTTCTCTTCCAGTGATTCCGATTCAGGGACTAAGTCCACTGCTGGCGAGCTTTCGAGGCATACTCTGGTACACCACTCGCAATCGAACATGATCTTATTGTTTTCCCAATCGATCTTGGAGTTGTGTCTTCTTAACCATGGCAGCCCTAGCACTGCCTCATGGTTGGGTAGATATTTGCGATTAGGAAGGTTGCCACTTCCCTATGTCTGCCGATGTCCATAGGTACTTCCGCTATATGGGTAATTGGTCCCACAGCTCTCGGCTCCCCGTCCGCAAGGGAGATTTCCCGTATTCCTTTCGCTTTCTTTGTTCGTATGCCATGTTTGTTGCTGAATTCCTGGTCAATAAAGTTTTCTGTCACGCCTGAGTCAAGCATGCCGTTGATGATGACTGTCTTGTCCTTGCCATGTAAACTCATTTTGACCATGGCATGGTCTTTTCCTTGTTCCAATGTTTCCGTATTTGTAAGTGCCATGTAGATGTTGCCGATTCCGATGGTTATGGTTTTGTTGTCCCGCAGCCCATCTCTTACTGGGGGACTTTCTTCGTTTCCCGACTCTTCAGGTCTTTCTCTGCTCTCCATTTCATGTAGGTTGGTTCGTGGTTTCCAGCGATTATTGTTGGTCTTGTAGTTGAACTGCCTAGTATAGTCTTTCTCATCTCTTGCATTTCCGCAATTACTGAGTCTGTGCCCAGGTCTGCCGCATGCTAGGCATAGGTTGTTGTCCCTTCTTCTTGTGAACTCAGCTCGTGAGAGGTTTAGTCGTGGACGCCTTCTGGTAGCATCCAGGTCCTTTGGGTCGCCTCGGGTTTCCATAGTGTTGCCCGACTTCCAGGTTCCGTTATTGTTCCTGGGCGTTTCCTGTTGTTGGATAAAGGTACTGTTGTTTCCTTAAAGGTTCTTAATTATGTTGATCCGGTTTTCATTTTCGATTGCCCAGGCTGCAGGGGCATCGACCTTTGCCGCTACCATGTGGTCCACTGCCCATGCGTCCGGGAACATTCGGTTAATTCCTTTATGGATTTGGCGTCTTAGTGTACCATCATCCTCATTCGCCTTTGTAGCTGTGAGGCGAAAGTCATTCCAGTATTCCGTAACTGGTTCCTTGCCTTGCCTCAGGCAGTCGAGTTTTGTCCTAGCTGCATTTTCTGCATCCACATCCCCAAACTGGTCTTTGAGGGCTGTAGCGAAATCATCAAATGTAGTCCATGTCTCCGGCTTGTGTCCTTCTGTAAATGGGGTTATCCAGCTTCCTGCTGCATCCCTTAACAAGCTTTTGACGTAGGTGATGTGTTCCGTATGTCGTGTTTCTTGTGTCGTTTCAATGTATAGTTGGCATTGCACTAAAAAGGTTCGTAGTTTGGTCCTTGTTCCAGAGAAGGTTAGAGGTTTCTCGACTTTAATCCGGTTGTTGGTTGTTTCTCGCTGGTTGTTTATCAGAGTCAGGATCTCTTGGAACTGTGCAGTTGTAAATCCTGCTACTTGAATTCCTGCTCCTCCACCGGCAGTTGCTGGTCCAGGTGCTGACGTCCTTTCTAGTGTTGGGGTTTCTCGTTCCAGAGATCCTGTTGGTGAGGCCGGCTCAGGGGTCACCGGGCTTGTGGTTCTTTGTGACTGGCTTCGGGATAGGTTTGTGCTAATTGCTTGTTCGAGGGCCGGCCCGAGTGTTGAGGTATCGATTTCGCCCTCAGTAAGGTCGATCTGGGTGTCAGTAGAGTCTGCCGTTTTGTGGTTGGGTGTTGCTTAGGTGACGCAACCAAATGTTACGATCCTATGCGGTATGCTGGTTCTGCAACAGGTAACTACTTCTCTTTAGGTTGGATGAATATGACTGGGCCGTTGTTGTAGTCCGGTATAGCGCGTGGCGCTAATCTCAGCCACCAGGGTAGGAGTACTATTGCAACGAGTAGTACTAGGCGGAGTTCCACTATTGCTCTTAGGCCTATGCCTACGTTGTCTTAATAGCTGAACCCTATAGTTCCTACCGCACAACGCCAATAGGGAATGGAACGGTATTGAGGTAAAGTAATTGTATAGGAAAGAACTTAGATGGTTGCGTGAAGAGTCCTAACTACATGTCGCCTAGAGGTCCTTATATAGGCACTCTTCCTTCAACCCTAACCCTGGTGACTCATGCCTGTGAGTCACACGACCTCTATGACTCATAGTGAGTCATAGTATGAAATCCATCAGCTGACTCTTCTGAGTCAACTGCGCCGCGCGCCAACCAATCATAACTCCTATCATAAGTCATGTGTCCTAAAGTGGTCACATGCGCGAAACCCATGACTCATAGTGTGAGTCATGTGCGAAAATTATTACATCATATGACTCACAAATGTGAGTCATGCGCACGATAAACTAATCACAATATAACCTTGAGTGCACAAGTGTGCATCATGTGAAACCCCATGACTTCTAATGAGTCATAGTGCGAAATATAACAACCTTGTGTCTCATAACTATGAGTCATGCGAAATTCTGCCTTGCTTAGTCACCAATCGTGACACCTCCCATTCGAGGTAACCTTCCACCTCTTCTGGTTCCTGGGGTAGTTGTTCTCGGCCAGCCCAAACTGATTTTCTGAATAGTTCATGTAACGATACATAGAAGACTAGAAGGATTTTGAATCGTGATGATTTTCCAACTTGTAGCCTAAGTTTCCTGGTTGCTCTAGGATTTTGAACGGGCTATATAACTTTGGTCCGAACTTCTTTGAAGGTCTCTTGGTGCACATACTCTTCACGTTTTGTATAACCATCTTGCCAATTTGGAAGTTTGGTTGACAGCGAGCTTTCTGGTCATAGTACTTGTTCATCCCTTCAACTATCTTCTGCAGAGATTCCTTTCCCTTTTCATATATCGGTTTCATCCAGTGAGCATACATAGTGACTCCTAAATTTTTACCTTCTCGCTCATTCATCCATTCTGTTGTGGATGGTAACTATAGTTTGAATAGAATCGAGTTATTCCATGTGCACTTATGACACAGTTAATATATGCATAGTCTACTGACTGCAGTAGATGTTACCAGTCATCCAAATCATAGTTGCGAATTATCTGGTGGCAGCCTCCAGCACTAGGTTGGTTCGTTCTATTTGTATATCAGTTGGAGGGTGGTTGGCTGTAGACATTTTCCTTTTACCTTACTCACAAGGCAGCCAAGCTGGAGTTATCCTTCTCACACCCGAATACTCAACTCATCCACTGTCGTTACTTCCAAGGATCGCTCAATAATTTCTTATCTCCCATTGGGCTCTTAGGGTACCTTTTTCCTCCCTTCCCATCAGTATAGTGGCTAGGTTACTGGTTTACACCTACAATGGAAACCACAACCTATTTCATCAAAACGATTACCTTCGCTCAGGTAGCCTTCTCCATCATCAAACCCCTCTCACTACCGGCACTGGGCCTCTGACCCTATATGGCACCCAGGCTGGCGGCGGGACTAGTTCTCCAAATCTAACCCTATGGGGCAGACCTGTTCTCCCCTACCTAGGTCACCCTTGATAAGATGCCCACTCTTTGGGACAGCGTGCTCCGTTAGATCACCATCTGCTTCTCCTCCACCCCAATATCTATACTTACCTGTTAAGCCTGTCTGGCTTCGATCTCCTCCCTGCTTCCACAAAAGTGGCGGATGACAGCCCTCCATCTTGCTTATTCCTCACTGCTCATCAACCCTGCTGCCGCCTTGTTACCACAAACCTTTCCCATTTTAGATAACTCTACAGTCAGACTAGACGGCTCTCAAACTCTCCTAGGGCTCAAATATAATTACATACCCCTATACTGGAACAGAAACCGTTGCTCCCAACTCTGTTAGCGTAACCCTATGATTGACCGACTTAGTAACGTACTCCTTCCCATGATCCCGACGGTTGGTTCATTTCCTCTGGCCACCCCTGACCTGGTCCCTGCAGTTATCCTACCCCCGCAACCAACAACCAGATGGTACTGTTTGCTCAAGAATGCCTGTAAGGCCCTCCTGCTATAAGACTGGACACTTCAAGCACCTCCTCCTCTCTACTACTGGTACGCACTACGACTGTCCCCACACTCCTGCCTAGAGCTGGATAATTTCGCTTCTAGAAGAATATACCAAATACCGGTTGTTTAAAGCTACTTAGCTACTCACACATCCTGGGACGACCCTAATCCCCTCTACCTCAGTCCCTATTATGAATATGAGGAGGAGACCATAGTTCACGCAATCCTTCAATGTCACGCCAATGCCTCCATACACCTCCGCCCTTACTACGCTATTGGCAGTCTCTACCATGGCTCTCCCCTTTGGTACTATGTGGACTTTCTTCATGCCCTTCATACCTACATCCATGAATCTGCAAATGGATTCCCCCAATCTATGCCAGCCCGTGGGCTGCTCTCACGTTAGGTCAGCATGGCTGCTGCCTTTACTGACATATATACTATCACGTTGTTATGAATTTTCTTACATTTTTTAGAATTTTGTTCTTTTCCATTCTTGGTTGATTAGCCTGCATTGTGAGAGCAGTGACGGTATCGTTATGACTGGGAGATGGGACTTTAATATTTCCTTTGTTTGTTTGTTTGAGATTAAAGTTTCATTTTTGCCATAGCTAGCGCTGGAGGCAGGTTCCTGTACCTTAAGAGAGAATTTATGAATTAAATTAAAAAAAATAGCACTTATCAATAAGAGAATCTGTCAGGGACCTGTGATATTGATCAAATTGGTGATTAAAACCAACATGTTCTTAGTGCCTATTCTGTCTTGATAAAGTTGTACATTTTTACCTATTAATTAATCCTATTTCCAAGATACAAGGTTATTGTCTACTCAAAGAATTTATCACTAATTGTACAATAGGTTGCAAATCAATTGCCTTCATTTTTCAACCTCTGCAAATTTTATATAATTTTCATAATCTGGCAATGCATATCTTAGTATTTCTCTACTTGCCTTTGATTCTTATTAATCATTTTCAAAAGCTAGATTAGATTTGGTATTTCATGACTCATGATACCTAAAATATACGATTATTATAAAATAAAGGACTTTCTGATATTAGATAGATATTGATATAGTTGAAAGTTGAAAGTCTTATATAATACAAACGCCTAAGATTCAATATATGAACTAGACCTATAAATAAGTTATATATAATCATCTTGCTTAATTCTACCTAGGAATGCCTACTTCATGTAATTATACAGAGCCTAAAGGTATTCCATAAAGCAAAGGAAGATATTTAACTAAATTTTTGTCAACCCTCTGTATCAAATGAATAGTCAAGTACGAAGATAGCATTCAAGTAAGGAGTGACCCTCAAGGTCTTGATGGGACTTATGCTAGTTGATATTGCACAGACCTTTTGTTGTATTGCAATATTTGTGTAATGTTGTTTCACCTTAAACTTACCTACTAGCGAGTCGTTCTTTTACTCGAATTAATAACTCTGCCAACGTTCTTGTTGTAATTGTATAATACGCAAGCTGTTCAAATTTCACTGCACATCTACAAGGTGCCCAACAGCTCAATGCCAGATTTTCAAGGACTGCATCAAGACTCCCCCCCAGTGGCTCAACCTACACAGATGTCAATGCCCGAGAATTATGCCGACATTGAAGCTTGTATGTAACTTGCGTGTGAGAACTTATTAGAAATAATAGCCCTAATAATTCGGGTACAGCTCATGCTTTCAGCATTCCAGACACCTCTCTACCGGTAAGATGGAACAGATGTCCAAACAACACTGAGCGAGTTTCTGTGAACCGAAAGCTTAGTGAAGAGGAGGAGCTTGGTGTACGTCTTTATCTAAAGCGCTTAGATGAGATTGAAACCTGAGCACGGCAGCCGATAATTGCTGATTGCCCCAATTCGATTCTTTGCTCGAATTACTTGTCTTCAAGAACCAGTTCTTCTAACTCTGAACACCCCCCAACTGTGAGCTCAGCCTAGGTGAATTGCTTTCTTTTATACCACCCAGAGTTCCATATCCACAAGTTAAAGACACTTGATCAGGACTGGAAAAATGCGCAAAGTCCCGATGATTTTGTTTATTGGTTTGTGCGGTATCGATCTTTGTGTGAGCAAAAGGGAATTCAGAGAGAAGATGTATATAATATTGATGAGTCGGGTTTACAGATTGTGGTTGAAAAAGACCAAAGAATAGTAACTTTTAATCCCGATCAGCAATTATATTTAGGTAGTTCAACAACTTGGGAACTAGTAACTTCCTGAGAAGTGATAAGTGGAGACAGATATGTTTTACCACAGATGTTAATTCTATCAGAAGGGCTTTACCGCGAGCATTGAGCAACAAAAACCGAATTGGAGGACAATGTTTTTTTGGCTGTATGGGACACTGGCTATTGAAATCATATTTTGGCACTTGAGAGGCTTAATCATTTCAACAAGTTTTCTGCAGGACCACAGATTGGGGCATATTATCATCTTCTTCTTGATGGTTATGGTTCACACTGCACCAGACAATTCATTACATATTGTGATATGAACAAAATTATACCTTTTTGTCTTCCTGCACATACTACACATCTTATCCAACCACCCTACTAAGTTGTTTTCCTGCTTCTAAAGCACTATCATATAGAGGCAATTGATAGAGCGACCAGAACAGGCTGCACCAATTTCAACAAAGTAGAATTCCTCTCTGCCTTAACATCTATTCAAAACTAAGCACTCAACAGACTATTAGCTGTTCTGCATTTCGGAATACCAGCTTGATTCAATACAACACAGATATAATTTTATCCCTTCTTCTTGAGCACTAAAGCTCTCAGAAAAACCATAAATATACTACACCACCACCACCTGCTAGCCTGATATGCCTGTCTACTCCTCTCAAAGTTCGTTCTCTTAAACGTCATGCGTAATACCTTGAGGATTCTCATCCGGTATCCCAATTGTTCAAGACCAATCTTGCATGCTTTATCAAGGGCTCACTTGCTCAGGCGCACGCCAGGGAAGATACCGCTCAACAGCTTGTAAACACCAAAGCAGAAGGGCAAGCTCATTCAAACCGATAAAGGTACCGGGAGACCATTTCAGAAAGGCGGTGTTATATATGCACACCAGGCCTGTGAAATTGCACGGAAAAAAGAGCAAGAAAGTACCCAAAAGAAACTTGAAAAAGAGGAAAGGGAACTTGAACATATGAAAAAAAAAAACCCCCATCCAAGAGCGAAAAATAATATGGAAACCCATATTTCAAGAGCTCAAGAGGTCTAAACTTAGGTTCAGAGAGCCTACAAGACAGAATAGAAAGCGCCGTTGAGAATTTGTATTTTAACTGTAATAATTTTGGAAAATCTGGCGTTGAGCTGTCGGGCATGTTGTAGACGTGCTGTGAAATATGAACCGCTTGCGTATTACACAATTTCTACAGGAACCTTGGCACAGTTAGTCTATAGTCGAACTCTTGGCGCTGTGGCTGGAGTCTACAGCATTCTCGGAGTGGTTGAGAAGGCCCTAGGGCCAATCAGAGCAAGCTCGGCAGACTTACCCTTTACCCCCTGTTACCTCCGTATAGTATGCCAACCTGGAGAGCGGGTGTTGGCAATTCTCTGGCAACACTTGCGTCCGCCACCATTCCTACCACTACCACCATGAGCAGCATAAAATCATGACGAATGTGACTTCTATATTTAACGAATTTCTCTCTGCCCTTCCAGCAGTTGCTGTGATTCCCTCGGGCCGGAAGCCCCCTCCGCCCAAGGATGAGTTTCTCAAGGAGGCATTCCGAATCGTGAGGGCGCTGTCTCCTCTGACGTAGCCAAAAAGTCTCCATAGCTAACACAAACATTCCAGGAATCACACATATCATCCTTAACGAAATACCTTCTTTCCATCCGACAGGCATATCTTTCAACAGCCTCCGGTCGGCCGAATCCTTCTCTAGCAACCACCTCCGGCTCCTCCTCGTTCCTTGCTCGTAACAATCAGTCACCGTCACTGACAGATTCACAACGCGACACCATCGATGCAGATACGAAGGGTGTTATTCAAGAACTTTTGGCGATCATATCTCGCCTAGAAAGCACCGAGAAAGTCAGAGTGCAAACGGAAGAAGCGCTGCTCCGGAAACGCTACACTTCCGGGTTACGCGGTATCTTTCGTGACGAGACGGAGGAGCGAGAAGGGGAGGAAGATAAACTTAGGACACTGAGCGTTCATAGAGAAGGGGTACTATGGCTACTAAAAACACGATTGGAAAAAGCCAGTGAATTGCAGAGAGGGCAGCAAGAAATTCGGCTCCAGCGACAGGTCGAAAGAGGGAAGAGTATTCTGCACAAAGCTCTGCCTAGCATTCTACCGCCGAACCATACACACCTGCCAGTAGCCAGCCCTTCTAAGCCCACTACCCCGCCCGGGAGGAGTGTCTGGTTAGAAGACGACGAACGCAAGAGTATAGAGAATATTCTTACGGAAGAGCAGCTTCAACTTTTTGAGAAAGAGAATGGTGACTTGGTGAAGCATTATGAAGATACTCTAGATCAAGTCAGGTAAGCTCTTGTTAATGCCTTTTCTTTAGACATGAAGCTGATCACTCCCTCCCTCCCTTAGGTCGGCCGAAAAATCTCTCATCGAAATCTCTTCTCTACAAACTCAGCTAGCGGCGAACCTTGCTACCCAGAATGCACATATAGACAATCTCGTTGCTGATTCAATGTTGACCGCCGATAATGTCCAAAAAGGGAATAAAGAGCTGAAGAGGGCAGGAGAAAAGGTCTCGATAGCTAGGTCGGCGTTCTGGGGCGCTGTTGTGTTTTCCGGAGTTATTTTCATTTGGGATTGGTTCATATAGTTTCTACAATAATTCCCTTCTTCCATCTTTGAGGCAAGACTACTTATGATACAATTATTCACACTATGCCGATTTGTATTCCCTGCTTGGTGGCTTATGTTTCCCCTGTTCTTGGACTCACCGATTTCGGTCTTGAGGAATCCCGGCATCATTGACCGAACCAAAATCACCCTCACTCGGCTTTCTCCCTGCCCCCCTACCTCCCAAATAGATATACACTTCGGGTACTCAAGAGGATTATTTGCAAGTCTCAATGATCTAGGAAGTGCGCTTACTAAAGGTGCTCTACTGAGTGGAGAAAAACAGACGGGTAATTCGAATCCCTTGCATGAGCCCACTGTATTCGTAGATGATGGTCCTCCGTGAAGCTTGACTTTCTGTGGCTTGAGGCTCTTATGTCAACCTCATTGACTTAACGTCGCACGTGAGCTGCTGAGTTTGTTTCACCTATCAACAGCTCAAGGGGTAATTTAAGGAGAAAACCTTTCCCATACCCTACGGCGCATTGCATACCTTTCGGGTACCCTCCTTGGCTAAAACATGCCCTCCGGAAACAAAACTATGACCCTCAATGTATGGACCTCCATA
>QFET01002387.1:0-21556 GCA_003316355.1 Tuber calosporum
CCCCGCCCTTCTGAAATGATCCAGATCTATTCCGGCTGAAAAGGAGCCATAGTACTCGTACAAGCACAAGCGGCAGGCAAGAGGTACCGTACCGGTACCTGAACACAAGGGATCGGACGAATGCGGTCGGGTATAGCGCGTAATCTGAGCGCCCATTCTGAATTTTTGCGGTCCAATCCGAATGTGCTACCGTACTTTACAAGTACCTGTCACAGTCGACCTGTCTCCGTGGCACTTGCACCCGAGTACCCGTACCAGTACAGTAGATGAAACCCCGTCCCACGGTTCTGGCGAAATTCGTAGTCGTTCATCATCGCTACAGGATACCAAGGATTTGGGACCCGCAGGGGGGGGGGCGAAGCGGGATGGGAGGTTAAGGTATTACGGTAGACTAAGGTTCCGGTAGAACTGAACTCGTACGAGTAAACCGTGCTGTTTCTTTTTTTTTTTTTTCCAACAGTTACACCAACGTCCAACAGTCCAACCCCCCCAACTGGATAAACTAGGCACCAGGGTCGCGGGGTACAGGTGTGACCGTGATTCTGGATGGGCCCTTCGTGTCTTCAGTTCTACTGTTTGATACGTTCTCACGGGAGAAATATTTTTCCCCCCTGGAGATTAAAAGTCGCCCTGTGTTGGAATGCAGGGTTTCGCGTACAGGCGTGGAAATGATTCTACACCTTATATAATATATAGCACTATACTCGTAGCAGCATAGCTCCTTCCGACATATCTCATTCCCCTGCATGATACAAATAAATAAAGTGCGAACTCCACACAGTAATGCACGAGCACCGTTCTGGTCATTGGTCTTGGGAATAATCCGTGGCGTCGAGCAGTCGAGATGACGAACATTCAGGCACGGTGCTCGTATAGTATCATACTCTAAGCAGGGGANNNGGGGGGTACCGCAAAGCATCAGGACAGCCTGTTGTCCGAGCGTGCGTACTCGCACAAGTACCGTAGGTGCTTTTCTCTAGAGAAGGAAGATGGAAGGAGTTGTGTAATTTCTGTGAACTTCCCAATTCAGATCCTGCACGCTAAAGGGATGTCCGGTAGGGTACCCGGGAATACTTGTACTCGTACAGGACGTTTTCGCACAGTTGATTTAGGCTAGGAGTCCCTGCGAAATTATTCCTGCCTTGTCTCTTCGTCAGTGCGAAGGGATGTGAGTATAATACGAACTTGTGCTTGTACGAGTACTCGGGTGGACATTGGAAGGGATGGACAGGGGTTCGAAATCCCCGTGCTCATCACTGTCAGAGGTACATATTAATTTGATAAGCATATGCCTTGAAGCGCTGAAAGCGTTGACATCCCTGCCGTAATCTCTGTCCACCCCCAAGTGCGGGTATCGGAATCATACTACTGTACCGAAGTATCGCTAGGATAAAAATATACTACTCGTAGTTGATTATTAACTTTTAACCCCTTGTGACTTGTACTCGGGTACAAGGGTAAGTCTGGCGCGGTGCCACGAAATGTTTAGGTTTATTTCCTATTCTGGGGGTTAATGGGGTGGGCCCGACTTTTGCTCACTAACAAAAAAAAGCCACAAAACGGGTTTGTATGGGGGAAAAACCCTAGTCACCGCATATGGGGTGGTCCCGACTTTTGCCTACCCCCTAGTACAAGTAACAATCCACGCGGCAAAAACCAGACGGAAAAGCCTTTTTGAGAATTGATGTCCTTTCTAGGAAGCTTACGTGATTTCGCCACTGATTCACTTGTCCCGTACCGTTACTTTTCCCCAATACGAGTTATGGTATGGTACTTTATTATCCACACCAAACACCGAGTACAGCACCGTGCCGCAAACTGTACTAGTACAGTACGAGTACCGGCCAGCTTACGAGATCCTCCATCGGATTGCGTAACTAGAATTCATCGCCAGATACGGACGGTACTTGTACCGAAAGGCAGATTTAGCGAGAAAATAAGCCCTCCCCCCCCCCCCCCCCACAATGGGTGTCAGAATACCCAAAGGTTTTTTTTTTCAACACGATTATCAAGCCGATCTGCGTTGCATCGTGTTGATCGAATTACTGTACTCGTATTATCGAGAAGATTGTGGCGTTGGGGACATTCAATTGCTTTTAAAAGTTATGGCGAGGGGGGGAAAAAAAAAAGAAAAAAAACATCCGTTCCACTCCGCTAGAAGTCTTAGGTAGGACTTATTTTTTCTTTCTTTTGTTTTTTTTTGTTGGTTTTCTTTGGGAAAAGGATCGTGACTTGTGGGTGCAAGGAGTTGTTTGGTGGGATTCGAGACCCACTAGGAGTACTCTGGAGTGGGTGAATGCTTGGTTGGTCTTCACATACCTACCTACCTGCTTCTAAGCGATGTTACGGCTGGACGATGCGGAGGAGGAGCCAGTGTTCTCGAGTGCGGTACCGGTGTCAGATCGGGTTGTATCTTGGTGGAGTGTTATTTGGAAGGATATTCTCGCTTTGGGGTTGTGGTGGAGGTACTCTGGGTTGTTTCATCGATATATTATACAAGTACTCGAGTATTTGTAATGATGGGACCTTTTTGAACACGACCGGACTTGCATTGGTGTGAATGTGAAGCACTATCATTGGCTGAACTGGTTGGGGTAGTTTGGAGGGGGAGGAAATATTATTGGAGGGTCATGGGAGATATGGTATTTTACAAGTATCTTGAGAAGAAAAGGAAAATTACGAAAAGGATATATAAAATAAATAAATTAATACTCGGATTGTGCGCGATACAGGCTTAATTCAATAGAGGGAAATATTGTATAAGGTGATTTATTTGCTTTAATATTATAGAGGTTGTTTCCACTTTTAGAGATGATATTATGTTGGAGAGAAATAGAAACAATAGCAAAGGTTTCAAATGCCACACCCTTTTGTAAAATATTACTCAAATTCCACAGTTGCCTCAAATGCTATAGCAGATTCATTATATGTGATACTTGCCATTTTCAAAAGTATCTGGATGTAACCTGTTTTCTAAGTGTGTATCACTAGTTGCTGACATTGTATTATTTTTATCCCTAATATTATATAATAATCTTATATACTATACATATTTGTTAGTCCTGTACCATTCCAGTGCAAAGATTTTTTTTTATAATTACAATATGTCCCTGGCAAGCAGTATAAGAAGACATGAGAGGGTAAACACAACTTAAGGGTAAGATGAGACAGAGGTAATATATGGGTAACAAAGGGGGATATGATTCAGGTTAGTTATCATAATCATAAGCAAAGTAGTTTTTATAATAGAAAAAAGTTAATCAAGAGATAGATCTTTTTATATGATACATATATGAGAAAATAAAATATGAAATGAAAAAAAAAAAGACAACCAGCGGGTATGGCCACTATTAACAATAATTATAGCTACAATTCTCTCAGTTATAGAGTCTATTAATATAGGTATTTTCTCCAAAAATATTCTACTATTATTCTTCTATAATTCTATTGACTGTTTGCTAGTAGCTCAGAGAATTGGGATATTCGTTACGTAGGATATCCTTAAGGAGATACCAGATATATTTTATCTTTAGTTTAAGGTAATTTTAATACTAGAAATATTTTATGAAATATTTCAAGGCGTGATTGGGTACCTTAATTGTTTGTTTCATTTATAAAGCTTTGGATAAACTATTATCTATATTTAAAGACTATAATCCTCTAAAGGTTTGGAGATCTTATGATATGTATTTAAAAGAGGGGAAGGCAGAGAGAGTGAGAAAGGTGAATTATTTACAGTTTTCAGCTTGTCCATGGACGAAGTAGGATGTTACGATCCTATGCGGTAAGCTGGTTCTGCAACAGGTAACTACTTCTCTGTGGGTTGGATGAATATGAGCGGGCCGTTGTTGTAGTCCGGTATGGGGCATGGCGCTAATCTCAGCCACCAGGGTAGGAGTACTATTGCAACGAGTAGTACTAGGCGGATTTCCACTATTGCTCTTAGGCCTATGCCTACGTTATCTTGATAGCCGAACCCTCTGGTTCCTATCGCACAATGCCAATAGAGGAATGGAAAGGTAAAGAGGTAAAGTAATTGTAAGGGAAAGAACTTAGATGGTTGCGTGAAGAGTCCTAACTAAAGGTCGCCTAGAGGTCCTTATATAGGCACTCTTCCCTCAACCCTAACCCTGGTGACTCATACCTGTGAGTCACACGACCTCTATGACTCGTAGTGAGTCATAGTATGAAATCCATCAGCTGACTCTTCTGAGTCAACTGCGCCGCATGCCAACCAATCATAACTCATAAAATAAGTCATGTGCGCTAAAGTGGTCACATGCGCAAAACCCATGACTCATAGTGTGAGTCATGTGCGAAAATCATTACATCATATGACTCACAAATGTGAGTCATGCACACAATCAACCAATCACAACATAACAATGATTGCACAAGTGTGCATCATGTGAAACCCCATGATTTCCCAGGAGTCATAGTGCGAATTATAACAACCTGATGACTCATAACTATGAGTCATGCGAAATCCTGCTTTGCTTAGTGACCAATCGTGACATTAGCTCCTCTCTCCCTTAAGCCTGAGTCCCTTCAGGCTTAACGTCCCATCTTCGTCAGTCTTTCTCCAAACCTGCGCAATTCCTTTTTCAATTTCCGAACTTGATGTTCGGCCGACTGGTAGTTCCTCCGGACTTCCTCTAAGGTGGTGTGTGCCGCCCTAATAGTCCGGTCCCGGTCATCAATGATTCTCTGATATGTCCGCATATCAGTTCTTAGTGCCTCGATTGTGGCTTCGGCGGTGCCAAGTTGTTCTCGGAGCCCTTGCAACTGTCGTTGCAAACTCTCTTCGTCGGGGATCGTCTCGATTCGGGTTTTTCACACCCCTCTCCCTTCAACTGTGTCCTCACAGTTGTTTTTCTTTTCCTAATACGTGCATCGTTTTCCGTAAGGGGTGCCGCTTCCCCTGTTCGTCTTGGGTATAACCCAGCATCAATTTTGTCGTGTCTGTGAGTACGACAAGTGTCCTTCAAACAGTGTTTCCAGGATGTCTCCTTGTGTAGTTGTTGCGGTTTGCGCAACTTGGGCTGTCGTGGAAACCAATTGCTTCCTTCCTTATCACGTAAATAAGTGTTGCAGTAATCATCGTAACAGGCAGTCTACGAAAGAGCGTTGTATGCTGCCTGATTTTCCCTTTCTTCCTGAGTAGCGTATGGCGGGCTGGTAGGTGTAGTAGCCCTGGGGCTATTGCCCCAGCCTTTGTCTGGACCTAATGGCGTTGGGTCTTGCCTCGTGGGTTCGATTTTGACCATAACCCAAACGGGGTTTTCTTCGTTACTGCTGATGGAAACGTTCAATAGCGGTGCTGGCATTGTTGAAGTTCTCCGCAGGGTACCAAGGTTTGTCATGTTCTGGTGAGAAGCCGGTCCACTTGGCTCTGTATTGTAGGCGTTTTCGGTGTATGCGTGAATCAATGATTTCTTCGAGTTCGTACTCGCTTTCCCCTTTTATCTCGATTGGAGGTGGTGGTGATTGCTTTTGTGAGGGAAACTGATTGTCTTGGTATGGTTCGAGGAGTGAAATGTGGAAGATGTTGTGGACCTTCATCTGCCCGGGCAAGGCCAATTTATAGGCACTTATGCCCACCTTCGTAAGGATCTTGGATGGTCTGATTTTCTTGTAATCCAGCTTCTTGGATGGTCTTGTGGTCCTTATATTGCTTGGCAATAACCAGAGCATGTCGCCTGACTGGAGGTTCAGATCGGGTTTTCTGTGTCGATCGTAGTTTTCTTTTTGTCGTAATTGTGCACAGACCATTTCCTGTCATAGGATACTGTGCAGCTGACCCATCTCTTCCTTTTCCGTGGTTTCCTTTGGTATCATATGGCCTATTGCCCCATGTTCCGGAAGTTGTCCGCAGTTTGCGTAGAAGGGTATGGTCTTAATAGTTTCCGGTCTTCCATTGTTGTATGCAAATTCCTCTAATAGTAGTAATTCCGCCCAGTTATCTTGCTGATAGTTGACATAGGCCCTTAGGTATTGTTCCAGTATTCCGTTCGTCCTTTCGGTTTGTCCGTCCGTTTGTGGATGGAAGGCGGTGCTCATTCTGTGTTCAATCCCAAAGAAGTTTGTACTCTCTTTCCATAAGTCTGATGTAAATAGCATTCATCTATTGGTGATGATATCTTGTGGTAGTCCATAGAGTCAGAATATTTCCCATAGGAATATCTTGACAAATTCTTTGGTATTCATATCCTTGTGGCAGGATATGAAAGGGCTCATTTTTGTCAAGCGGTCAATAACCACCAGGATGGCGTCATAATCGTCTGATTTCGGTAGGTCCGTGATAAAGTCCATTGCTATCGATTTCCATGGTCGGTGTGGTACCTCGTTGGGTTGTAGCAGTCAATAGGGCGCGTGCCTTATCGCTTTCGTCCTGTGACATGTATCGCAATTCTTGATATATCTCTTTATGTCATCCCGCATCTTGGGCCAATAATATTGTCGGGATAGTAGTTGCGTAGTTTTGCTGGTTCCGCCATGCCCAACTGCTGGGTTATCATGATTTTGTCGTATGACTTGGGTTCTGAGCTTTTCGTGTTCTGGCACCCAAATCATTCCTTGATGCCATAGGCATCCTTCCTTCCATTCACATGACCCTAGAGCCACTCCTCTCATTTCTTTCTCTCCTTTCCTCAGGGCTTCCTGGATTGCTCTTATCTGTCTGTCTTTCGTGCTTGCATCTCGGATGCCAAAATCTTTGGCGACAAACTTGACCACTTCCATGACTTCGAAGTATTATTGTTTAGGGAGTAGTATCCTTTGTTTTTGTTTGATTATCTCGTCGTTCTTTTTCGGGACATCTTCTACTCTCCTTGTAAGGGCATCTGGTTTGCCCCCTTCCTTCCTGGGTCGGTATTGTATTTTGATATCGTATTGACTGTGGGTCTCGCTCCATTGGATTTGTCAGTCGTTGAGCTCTTTTGTCGTGGTAAGTGGTACCAGATTCTTATAGTCTGTGAGGACCAGGACCTGGTGTCTGCTTCCTTTTGCATATCTTCTCCATTCTTTCAATGCTTGGGCAATGGCTAAGAGCTCTTTGTCGTGGATATCGTAGTTGCATTCCGTGGGCGTTATTGTTTTTGACCGGTATGCCACTGGCCTCCATTTTCCATTGCTCCCCTTCTGTGATAGAATGCCTGAGCATATATATTTTGAAGCGTCAGTCTCGATCATGATTTCCTTGGTTGGATCGTAGTGTACCAGTAGTGGGGCTGAAGTAAGTCACTTGCGCAATTCCTCGAATGCTTTTTGTTGGTTCTCGGTCCAGTTCCATTTGCAGTCCTTCTTCGTCAGTTGACAGAGTGGTTTAGCTATATGGCTAAACCCTTCTATGAATCGTTGATAGAAGTTGCAGAATCCCATAAAGCACTGTATTCCTTTCTTGCTTTTGGGTGGTTTCCATTCCAATATAGCTTTTGTTTTGATAGGATCAACACTGACCCCGTCCTTGTCGATGATGAAGCCTAGATATTCGGTTTGTTCCTTGTGAAATTCGCACTTCGATGGCTTCAGCGTCAGCCCTCCTTTCTTCAAGGCTTCCATAATCATCCTGACATGGGTTCGGTGTTGTTCCAGGTATTCTGAATATATCACAATATCATCTAAATAGACGATACAACAGAAATCCAGAAACCTGCTGAGAATCCTATTGACCCATTACTGAAACGCTGCAGGTGCATTTTTGAGTCCGGATGGCATGACCATGTATTCGTATATGCCGTATTTGGTGGTAAAAGTTGTTTTACATTCGTCTCCGTGTTTGATTCTGATGTTGTGATATGCGTTTCGTATGGCTAGTTTAGTAAAGACCTTGGCTCCTCTAAGCCTATCGAGGGCTTCTCCAATTAGTGGTAGGGGATATCGGTCTCGTTTGGTGACTTCGTTGAGCCCTCGGTAGTCCACGCATAGCCTTAGCTTGCCGTCTTTCTTCTTAACAAACAGGATTGGTGATCTCCCATTTGTATAAGAGTCTCGAATCCAGCCCTGGTTCTTGTTGACCCTGATGTATTCTCTTAGTTCTTCCAGCTCTTTTTCACCTAATGGGTATAGCTTTCTTGCTGGTACTGTTTCTCCTTTCTTGAGGTTGATATCCAAGTCAACCTTTGGTCGGTGTGGTGGTAGCAGAGTTTCTTCCTCTTCCTTGAACATGTCCAGGTACTGGTGGTATTCCCTTGGTACAATGTTTCTCGTCTTATCTTTTTCTTGTCCTTTCTTAGCCTTGATAGCCAATTCGGTGGTGACATTGATCCTTTCGATCCTGGTAGGCTCGTTTGTCTTATAATCGCAGTTGAGGATTCCTGTGACTTCGCCTCTTCGGTAGAACTTGCCGAATGACATAGCGGAGATCTTGTTGATCTCAATCTTTTGGCGTTTTGGGTGGTCCGTACTTCCTAACCCTGCTGCCCCTTTCATAGTAGGAGCCACTTGCTCGACTTCTTCACATTGTCCTATGACAATCTTTTCGCATATCAACTGTGCGATGCGGTCTCCCGACTCAACTGTGTAACTGTCTTTTCCCAGGTTGACCAGGACCACCTTGCCTTGATCTGTGTAGTCGGCGTCGATTACTCCCCCATTGACAGCAAGCTGCTGTTTGACTGCCAATCCGCTGCTTGGAGCCACCCGCCCATAGGTGCCTTCAGGTAGTCCTATAGCTATCCCGGTGTTGACGATTCCTTGTTCTTTTGCCGGTATCGTAATTCTCACGTCTGCATACATGTCATGTCCTGCAGCCTTGACTGACCCCTGGGTAGGGAGTGTAGCCGTATTGCTCAATCTTTGGATTTTGATATTCAGGACATCCGTGGCCTGGATTGTGGAGAACTGTATCTCCAAGTTCTCTCCCAGGGCATCCGATTCAGGGACTAAGTCCACTGGTGGCGAGCTTTCAAGGCATACTCTGGTACACCACTCGCTATCGAACATAATCTTATTGCTTTCCCAATTGATCTTGGGGTTGTGTCTTCTTAACCATGGTAGACCTAACACTGCCTCATGGTTGGGTAGATCTGCGATTTGGAAGGTTGCCACTTCCCTATGGCTGCCGATGTCCATAGCTACTTCCGCTATATGGGTAATTAGTCCCATAGCGCTTGGCTCTCCGTCCGCAAGGTAGATTTCCTGTATTTCTTTCGCTTTCTTTGTTCGTATGCCGTGTTTGTGGCTGAATTCCTTGTCAATAAAGTTTTCTGGAACGCTGGAGTTAATCATGCCATTGATGATGACTGTCTTGTCCTTGCCATGTAAACGCATTTTGACTATAGCATGGTCCTTTTCTTGTTCCAATGTTTCCGTGTTTGTAAGTGCCATGTAGATGTTACTGATTCCGATGGATTTGGATTTGTTGTCCAGTAGCCCATCTCTTACGGGGGACTTTCTTCGGTTCCCGACTCTTCAGGTATTTCTCTGATCTCCATTTCGTGTAGGTTGGTTCTTGGTTTCCAGCGATTATTGTTAGTCTTGCTGTTGAACTGCCTAGTATAGTCCTTCTCATATCTTGCATTTCGGCAATTACTGAATCTGTGCCCAGGTTTGGCACATCCTAGGCACAGGTTTTTGTCCCTTCTTCTTGTGAATTCTGCTTGTGAGAGGTTTGGTCGTGGACGCCTTCTGGTAGCATCCAGGTCCATTGGGTCGCCTCGGGTTTCCATCTTGTTGCCCGATTTCCAGGTTCCGTTATTGTTCCTGGGCGTTTCCTGTTGTTGGATAAAGGTACTGTTGTTTCCTTGAAGGTGCTTGATCATGTTGATCTGGTTTTCTTTTTCGATTGCCCATGCTGCAAGGGCATCGACATTTGCCGCCACCAAGTGGTCCGCTGCCCATGCCTGCTGGAGCGTTCGGTTACTTACTTTAAGGAATTGACGTCTTAGGGTACCATCATCCTCATTAGACTCTGTAGCTGGGAGGCGAAAGTCATTCCAGTATTCCGTGACTGGTTCCTTGCCTTGCCTCAGGCGGTCGAGCTTTGTCCTAGCTGCATTTTCCGCATCCACATCCCCAAACTGGTCTTTGAGGGCTGTAGTGAAATCTTCATATGTAGTCCAGGTGTCCTGCTTGCGTCCTTTTGAAAATAGGGTTATCCAGCTTGCTGCTGCATCCCTTAACAAGCTCTTGACGTAGGTGATGCGTTCCGTATGTTGTGTTTCTTGTGTCGCTTCGAAGTATAATTGGCATTGCACTAAGAAGGTTGCTAGTTTGGTCCTTGTTCCAGAGAACGTAGGGGGTTTCTCGACTTTGATCCGGTTGTTAGTTGTTTCTTGCTGGTTGTTTATCAGAGTTAGGATCTCTTGGAACTGTGCAGTTGTAAATCCTGCTAGTTAAATTCCTGCTCCTCCACCGGCAGTTGCTGGTCCCGGGGCTGACATCCTTTCTGGTCTTAGGCTTTCGGGTTCCAGAGATCCTGTTGGTGAGGCCCGCTCAGGGGTCACCAGACTTGTGGTTCTTTATGACTGGCTTCTGGATAGATTTGTGCTAATTGCTTCTTCAACTGCAGGGCCAAGTGTTGAGGTATCGAATTCTCCCACAGTAAGGTCGATGTTGTTGACTGTAGAGTCTGCTGTTTTGTAGTTAGGTGTTGCTTAGGTGACGCAACCAAATGTGACGATCCTATGCGGTAAGCTGGTTTTGCAACAGGTAACTACTTCTCTTTGGGTTGGATGAATATGACCGGGCCGTAGTTATAGTCCGGTATGGGGCGTGGCGCTAATCCCAGCCACTAGGGTAGGAGTACTATTGCAACGAGGAGTACTAGGCGGATTTCCACTATTGCTCTTAGGCCTATGCCTATGTTGTCTTGAGAGCCGAACCCTCTGGTTCCTATCGCACAACGCCAATGGAGGAATGGAGAGGTAAAGAGGTAAAGTAATTGTATAGGAAAGAACTTAGATGGTTGCATGAAGAGTCCAAACTACAGGTCGCCTAGAGGTCCTTATATAGGCACTCTTCCCTCAGCCCTAACCCTGGTGACTCATACCTGTGAGTCACACGACCTCTATGACTCATAGTCAGTCATAGTATGAAATCCATCAGCTGACTCCTTTGAGTCAACTACACCGCGTGCCAACCAATCATAACTCATAAAATAAGGTATGTGCCCTAAAGTGGTCACATGCGCGAAACCCATGACGCATAGTATGAGTCATATGCGAAAATTATTACATCATATGACTCACATCTATGAGTCATGCGCACGATCAACCAATCACAACATAACAATGATTGCACAAGTGTGCATCATGTGAAACCCTATGACTTCTAATGAAGCATAGTGCGAATTATAACAACCTTGTGACTCATAACTATGAGTCATGCGAAATCCTGCTTTGCTTATTCACCAATTGTGACATCTAGTAACATCATTAAAAGTTAGCTTTTTCCCCCTATCCCTCATGAGGCATGTGAGGGATGGGGGGCCAAATTATAAAACTCAAGTTGTTGTATCTTGTATCCATGACCACACAACTCCTGATAGCTGGGCGTTTTATGGTATTTTATTTTTACCCACTCTTTTCGTTATCATCCGGCTTACTCAGGACGTTGTCCATCCCTTTGGAGCTATTCCACGGTCCAATCATGCTTTAACTCATCCACCCTGGTTTATCCGACCCTACCTCCCTCCCCCTGGATTGTTCCGTTATGGACACTTGCCCCACGACTCAAGCATGCCTCCCTACGGCCTAAATGCGCTCCCCCCAGCGTTAATTTACACATCCCTATTACGACCAGCTATACACAAACCCTTTGTGCCTTTGAACGTCCCAAACTCACCTCCTCTTGTTGTCTTCTTGCTCCTCGCTATCCTCGCTTATTTCTCTCCTTCCCTTTACCATTACACCTAGACCTAATTCCACACCACCACCTGTCCTCGCGTATTCAATACTTACGTGGCTGATTGTCATGATTGGTGACTAAGCAAAGCAGGGTTTCGCATGACTCATAGTTATGAGTCACAAGGTAGTTATATTTCGCACTATGACTCATTAGAACTCATGGGGCTTCACATGATGCAGACTTGTGCAATCATTGTTATGTTGTGATTGGTTGATCGTGCGCATGACTCACATTTGTGAGTCATATAATGTAATGATTTTCGCACATGACTCACACTATGAGTCATGGGTTTCGCGCATGTGACCACTTTAAGGCACATGACTTATTTTATGAGTTATGATTGGTTGGCACGCAGTGCAGTTGACTCAGAGGAGTCAGCTGATGGATTTCATACTATGACTCACTACGAGTCATAGAGGTCGTGTGACTCACAGGTATGAGTCACCAGGGTTAGGGTTGAGGGAAGAGTGCCTATATAAGGACCTCTAGGCGACCTGTAGTTAGGACTCTTCACACAACCATCCAAGTTCTTTCCTATACAATTACTTTACCTCTTTACCTTTCCATTCCTCTATTGGCGTTGTGCGATAGGAACCAAAGGATTTGGCTATCAAGACAACATAGGCATAGGCCTAAGAGCAATAGTGGATATCCGCCTAGTACTCCTCGTTGCAATAGTACTCCTACCCTGGTGGCTGAGATTAGCGCCATGCCCCATACCGGACTACAACAACGGCCCGGTCATATTCATCCAACCCAAAGAGAAGTAGTTACCTGTTGCAAAACCAGCTTACCGCATAGGATCGTAACATTTGGTTGCGTCACCTAAGCAACACCTAACTACAAAACAGCTGACTCTACAAACAACGACATAGACCTTACTGAGGGAGAAATCGATACCTCAACTCTTGGCCTGGCACTTGAAGAAGCAATTAGCACAAATCTATCCAGAAGCCAGTCACAAAGAACCACAAGTCCTGTGACCCCTGAGCCTGCCTCACCAACAGGATCTCTGGAACCCGACACCCCAAGACCAGAAAGGATGTTAGCCCTGGGAGCAGCAACTGCCGGTGGAGGAGCAGAAATTCTAGTAGCATGATTTACACCTGTACAGTTCCAAGAGATCCTGACTCTGATAAACAACCAGCGAGAAACCAGGAACAACCGGATCAAACTCGAGAAACCCCCTACCTTCTATGGAACAAGGACCAAACTACGAACCTTCTTAGTACAATGCCAATTATACTTTGAAGCGACACAAGAAACACGACATACGGAACGCATCACCTACGTCAAGAGCTTGTTAAGGGATGCAGCAGCAAGCTCGATAACCCCATTTGCAGAAGGACGCTAGCCGGAGACCTGGACTACATTACGAAGATTTCACTACAGCCCTCAACGACCAGTTTGGGGATGTGGATGCGGAAAATGCAGCTAGGACAAAGCTCGACCGCCTGAGGCAAGGCAAGGAACCAGTCACGGAATACTAGAACGACTTTAGCCTAACAGCTACAGAGGCGAATGAGGATGATGGTACACTAAGACGCCACTTCCTTAAAGTAATTAACGGAATGCTCCAGGACGCATGGACAGCGGACTACATGATGGCGGCAATTGTCGATGCCCTTGCAGCATGGGCAATCGAAAAAGAAAACCAGATCAACATGATCAAGCACCTTCAAGGAAACAACAGTACCTTTATCCAACAACAGGAAACGCCCAGGAACAATAACGGAACCTGGAAGTGGGTCAACAATATGGAAACCCGAGGCGACCCAATGGACCTGGATGCCACCAGAAGGCGTCCACGACTAAACCTATCACGAGGAGAGTTCACACTAAGATGGGACAACAACCTATACCTAGGATGCGCCAGACCTGGGCACAGATTAAGTAATTGCCGAAATGCAAAAGACGAGAAGGACTTTACTAGGCAGTTCAACAGCAAGAACAACAATAATCGCTGGAAACCACGAACCAACCTACACGAAATGGAGATCAGAGAAACACCTTAAGAGTCGGGAAATGAAGAAAGTCCCCTGTAAGAGATGGGCTGCGGGACAATAAAACCAAAACCATCGGAATCAGTAACATCTACATTGCACTTACAAACACGGAAACATTGGAACAAGAAAAGGACCATGCTATGGTCAAAATGCGTTTACATGGTAAGGACAAGACAGTCATCATCAACGGCATGATTGACTCCGGCGCTACAGAAAACTTTATTGATAAGGAATATAGCAACAAACACGGCATACGAACAAAGAAAGCGCAAGAAATACAGGAAATCTACTTTACGGACGGGGAGCTAAGCGCTATGGGACCAATTACCCATATAGCGGAAGTACCTATGCACATCGGTAGCTATAGGGAAGTGGCAACCTTCCAAATCGCAGATCTACCCAACCATGAGGCAGTGTCAGGTCTACCATGGTCAAGAAGACACAACTCCAAGATCGATGCGGAAAGCAATAAGATTACGTTCGATACCGAGTAGTGTACCTTAGTATGCCTCGAAAGCTCGCTACCAGTAGACTTAGTCCCTGAATCGGAAGCCCTGGAAGAGAACTTGGAGATACAGTTCTCCACGATCCAGGCCCAGGATGTCCAGAACATCAAAATCTAAAGATTGAGCAATTCAGCCACCCTCCCTACCTAGGGCTCAGCCAAGGCTGCAGGACATGACCTATATGCAGACGAGAGAATTACGATACCAGCAAATGAACAAGGAATCGTCAAGACCGGGATAGCTATAGGACTACCAGAAGGCACCTATGGGCGGGTGGCTCCAAGTAGCGGATTGGCAGTTACACACCAGCTTACTGTCAATGCAGGAGTAATCGACGCCGACTACACAGGTGAAGTGTAGGTAGTCCTGGTCAACCTGGGAAAAGACAGTTACACAGTTGAGCCGAATTACCACATCGCACAGTTGATATGCGAAAAGATTGTCATTGGACAATGTAAAGAAGTGGAGTAAGTGGCTCCTACTATGAGAGGCGCAGCAGGGTTTGGAAGTTCGGACCACCCAAAACGCCAAAAGATTGAGATCAACGAGATCTCCGCTATGTCATTCGGCAAGTTCTACCGAAGAGGCGAAGTTATAGGAATCCTCAAGTGGGATTATAAGACAAACGAGCCTACCAGGATCGAAAGAAACAATGTCAGCACCGAATTGGCTATCAAGGCTGAGAAAGGACAAGAAAAAGATAAAACCAGAAACATTGTACCAAGGGAATACCACCAGTACCTGGACATGTTCAAGGAGGAGGAAGAAACTCGGCTACCAGCCCACCGACCAAAGGTTGACTTGGATATCAACCTCAAGAAAGGAGAAACAGTACCAGCAAGAAAGCTATACCCATTGGGTGAAAAAGAGCTGAAGAACTAAGAGAATACATCAGGGTCAACAAGAACTAGGGCTGGATTCGAGACTCTTATGCAAATGGAGTATCACGGATCCTGTTTGTTAAGAAGAAAGACGGCAAGCTAAGGCTATGCGTGGACTACCAAGGGCTCAATGAAGTCACCAAACGAGACCAATATCCCCTACCACTGATTGGAGAAGCCCTCGATAGGCTTAGAGGAGCCAAGGTCTTTACTAAACTAGCTATACGAAACGCATATCACAACATCAGAATCAAACACGGAGACGAATGGAAAACAACCTTTACCACCAAATACGGCATATATGAACACAGGTCATGTCATTCGGACTCAAAAATGCACCTACTGCGTTTCAGCGATGGGTCAATAGGATTCTCAGCAGGTTTCTGGATATCTGTTGTATCATCTATTTAGATGATATTGTGATATATTCAGAAAACCTGGAACAACACCGAACCCATGTCAGGATGATTATGGAAGCCTAGAAGAAATAAGGGCTGAGGCTGAAGCCATCGAAGTGCTAATTTCACAAGGAACGAACCGAATACCTAGGCTTCATCATCGACAAGGACGGGGTCAGTGTTAATCCTATCAAAACAAAAGCAATATGGGAATGGAAACCCCCCGAAAGCAAGAAAGGAATACAGTGCTTTATGGGATTCTGCAACTTCTATCTACGATTCATAGAAGGGTTTAGCCCTATAGCTACACCACTCTATCAACTGACGGAGAAGGACTATAAATGGAACTGGACCGAGAACCAACAAAGAGTATTCGATGAATTGCGCAGGCGACTTACTTCAGCCCCACCACTGGTACACTACGATTCAACCAAGGAAATCATGATCGAGACTGACGCTTCAAAATATGTATGCTCAGGCATTCTATCACAGAAGGGGAGCAATGGAAAATGGAGGCCAGTGACATACCAGTCAAAAACAATAACGCCCGCGGAATGAAACTACGATATCCACGACAAAGAGCTCTAAGCCATTGTCCAAGCCTTAAAAGAATGGAGAGGTTATGCAAAAGGAAGCAGACACCAGGTCCTGGTCCTCACAGACCATAAGAACCTGGTACCATTTACCACGACAAAAGAGCTCAATGACAGACAAATCCGATGGAGCGAGACCCTCAGTCAATACTATATCAAAATACAATACCGACCCGGGAAGGAAGGGGGCAAACCAGATGCCCTTACAAGGAGAGCAGAAGATGTCCCGAATAAGAACGACGAGAGAATCCAACAAAAATACCGGATCCTACTCCCAAAAGAACAATACTTCGAAGCCATGGAAGTGGTCAAGTTTGTTGCTGAAGATTTTGGCATCCGAGAAGCAAGCACGAAAGACTGACAGATAAAAGCAATCCAGGAAGCCCTGAGGAAAGGAGAGAAAGAAATGAAAGGAGTGGCCCTAGGGGCATGTGAATGGAAGGAAGGAGGCCTATGGCATCAAGGAAAGATTTGGGTACCAGAACACGAAGAGATCAGAACCCAAGTCATACGACAAAATCACCATAACTCAGCAGTTGGGCATGGCGCAACCAGTAAAACTACGGAACTACTATCCTGACAATATTATCGGCCAAAGATGCGGGATGACATAAAGAGATATGTCAGGAATTGCGATACATGCCAAAGGACGAAAGCGATAAGGCACGCACCCTATGGAGTAATACAACCGAATGAGCCACCACACCAACCATGGAAATCGATAGCAATGGACTTTATCACGGACCTGCCGAAATCAGACTATTATGACGCCATCCTGGTAGTTATTGACCGCTTGACAAGAATGAGCCATTTCATACCCTGCAACAAGGATATGAAACCAAAGAATTTGTCAAGATATTCCTATGGGAAATATTCCGACTCCATGGACTACCACAAGATATCATCACCGATAGAGGAACGCTATTTACATCAGACTTATGGAAAGAGACTACAAAATCTCAGGGGATTGAATGAAGAATGAGCACCGCCTTCCATCCACAAACGGACGGATAAACCGAAAGGACGAACGGAATACTGGAACAATACCTAAGGGCCTATGTCAACTATCAGCAAGATAACTGGGCGGAATTACAACCATTAGCGGAATTTGCACATAACAATGGAAGACAGGAAACTATTAAGACTACACCCTTCTACACAAACTACGGACAACATTCAGAACATGAGGTGATAGGCCACATGATACCAAAGGAAACCACGGAGAAGAAGGAGATGGGTCAGCTGCACAGTATCTTACGTCAGGAAATAGTCTGTGCACAATTACGACAAAAAGAAAACTACGATCAACACAGAAAACCTGATCCGAATCTGCAGTCAGGCGACATGGTCTGGTTATTACCAAGGAATATAAGGACCACAAGACCATGTAAGAAGCTGGATTACAAGAAAATCGGACCATTCAAGATCCTTACGAAGGTGGGCACAAGTGCCTATAAATTGGCCTTGCCCTAACAGATGAAGGTCCACAACACCTTTCACATCTCACTCCTCGAACTATATCAAGACAATCAGTTTCCCTCACGAAAGCAATCACCACCACCTCCAATCGAGATAGAAGGAGAAAGCGAGTACAAAGTCGAAAAAATCAATGATTCACGCATACACTGAAAACGCCTACAATACAGAGCCAAGTGGACCGGCTACTCACCAGAACACGACAAAACTTGGTACCCTGCGGAGAACTTCCACAATGCCAGAATCGCCAATGAACGTTTCCATCACTAGTACCCAAGAAAACCCAGAGTGGGTTACAGTCAAAATCGAACCCACGAGGCAAGACCCAACGCCATTTGGTCGAGTCAAAGGCTGGGGCGACTGTATCAGGGCTACTACACCTACCAGTCCGCCATACGCTACTCAGGAAGAATGAGAAAATCAGGCAGCACACAACACTCTTTCATGGACTGCCTGTTACGATGATTACTGCAACACTCATTTACGTGATAAGGAAGGAAGCAATTGGTTTCCACGACAGCCCAAGTTGCGCAAACCCCAACAACCACACAAGGAGACATCATGGAAACACTATTTGAAGGACACATATCGTACTCACAGAGACGACAAAATTGATGCTGGGTTTTAGCCAAGACGAACAGGGGAAGCGGCACCCCTTACGGAAAACGATGCACGTATTAGGAAAAGAAAAACAACTGTGAGGACCCAGTTGAAGGAAGAGGGGGGCGAAAAAACCGAAATCGAGACGATCCCCGACGAAGAGAGTTTACAACGACAGTTGCAAGGGCTCCGAGAACAACTTGGCACCGCCGAAGCCACAATCGAGGCACCAAGAACTGATATGCGGACATATCAGAGAATGATTGATGACCGGGACTGGACTATTAGGGCGGCACACACCACCTTAGAGGAAGTCCGGAGGAACTACCAGTCGGGCGAACATCAAGTTCGGAAATTGAAAAAGGAATTGCGCAGGTTTGGAGAAAGCCTGACGAAGATGGGACGTTAAGCCTGAAGGGACTCAGGCTTAGGGGAGAGAGGAGCTAATGTCATGATTGGTGACTAAGCAAAGTAGGATTTCGCATGACTCATAGTTATGAGTCACAATGTTGTAATATTTCGCACTTTGACTCCTTGGAAGTCATGGGGCATCACATGATGCACACCAGTGCAATTATTATTATGTTGTGATTGGTTGATCGTGCGCATGACTCAAATTTGTGAGTCATATGATGTAATGATTTTCGCACATGACTCACACTATGAGTCATGGGTTTCGCGCATGTGACCACTTTAAGCCACATGACTTATTTTATGAGTTATGATGGTTGGCACGCAGTGCAGTTGACTCAGAGTAGTCAGCTGATGGATTTCATACTATGACTCACAGGTATGAGTCACCAGGGTTAGGGTTGAGGGAAGAGTGCCTATATAAGGAACTATAGGCGACGTGTAGTTAGGACTCTTCACGCAACCATCTAAGTCCTTTCCTATACAATTACTTTACCTCTTTACCTTTCCATTCCTCTATTGGCGTTGTGCGATAGGAACCATAGGGTTCGGCTATCAAGACAACGTAGGCATAGGCCTAAGAGCAATAGTGGAAATCCGCCTAGTACTACTCGTTGCAACAGTACTCCTACCCTGGTGGCTGAGATTAGCACCACGCCCCATACCGGACTACAACAATGGCCCAGTCATATTCATCCAATATAAAGAGAAGTAGTTACCTGTTGCAAAACCAGCTTACTGCATAGGATCGTAACAACAATTCTTGTCCTTTTCCCGCTGTCTCTCGTCACTTCATCTACGATGCTTGCTGTCGCGTCCATCCCACCACTTCTCAACTCTGCCCTATGACTGCCCGACCCACGGTATTATGATAACACTATCCGGTTCCTAAATTTCTTTCTTTGTCGCAGCACCGTTGCCTCATTACATTCCTTAACTCTCTCGCCGTTCTCATGCTTTCTTCACGGCTCTTAGGGGCCTTTGCCCGGCTCTACACGACCTTCACTGAGCTTTAGTTTTTCCAATTTGGTTGTAGTCCAACTTTAAGTAGTTTATTATAAATCAATAAATATTTCCAATTATTTCTTTATTTTATTTTAATACTACATTTATTCCGAATAGGACGTTATTCGTCCTCAACCCACCCCACTTCTAGAGCCTCAACCTCATCTCCATCTTCAGGATCTGAATTATTGTCCTCCACCTCGCTTTCCTCATCCCCTGAAATCTCCAACTCCATATATGCCGCGGTTTCCTTATCCTCAAGTGGGGTGCAAGACTCCTGATCCTGAACAAACCCACTATCCCGCAACATCCTATTGATCCGCTCATTTGTGTCTTCCACGAGTTTCCTTCTCACCTCTGGAGGCAGCCCTTGCCAGGTTGCACGCTGTCGGAGATAAACATCTAAATTTTCTCGGTGAGTACGATAACCTTTAGAACGTCTTATTTGGACCTTTAAAGGATATAACTAACTCTGTGCTGTCAGAGCTGAGAAACCTAGGGGCTGAACAAATGATCCCGAACTCCAAGCCTTCAAAGCATGATACATACAGGCCGTTGTAAGGCATATTAGGACGTCGTTAGTACCATTAAGAAACGTTTTATCAGTCCTCCCACGCATTCTCCTATCCCGGTACCACTTATAAAATAATACTTTTGCTATCTCCAGAGCAGCAAACCGGAAACCACATTCCTGCCTTGGTAAGCCTTTTCGCGTCTCATTGGGGACGATCTGCGTACTACTGACCTCTTGTTTACTTGGATAGCATGTGAACCGGTCATTTTCCAGCAAATAGGTAACCCGCGCCTTTATTTTGGTCCGTGTTTTATGCGCGAAGTCATAAAGGTCCTCAACCGTGTTTTTGGACTCTGAAACTAAGTGTGACCTGGCACTGGACTGCCTCGATTTCAACTAAATGTATCTAATTAGCCGTTCACCGTCCCAAAGGGGACGTTCAGGGATATTCAAAAGACTTACAAAAGTCATTGCTGACTTACCGATCTCCCTGTCTCTCCAACCCAACTTGGTAGCTGCCTTTACCCAATAGCTTTTGAGAAGCGTATCGTTTTCGGCAGGCTTTACGAAGGGATTAACAAACCATGTGTGGTACCGTACCATATTAGCTGCGTATTCAAAGATTATCCTCTCCTTCCCTATACAAGGTATTGCTTTTTGATGATACGGTTACCGGGACTGCAATATCAGACGCCAGAAAGTCCAGATTAGCCATACGACGCTCCGAATGGGACGGCACTATTCCTTCCCCTACAGCATCAGAGGGTGAAAGGTGTGATGAATCTACTTTGAGATGGCCTGAATGCAATTGTGCTGCCTGCTGCTGTGATGAAAGCCCTTGTAAAGGGCCATTCAGAGCCGGTGATGGGGAGTCCTCAGTGCTCTTCCTTATTAGCGTGCAATTTTAAAAGTTATCGGATTCACTCACAAATCTCAACCGGCTCCTTATCCTCTGTGGCTGTTGCTCCACCAGTGGTTCTGCTGGACGTTTTTCGAGCCTTCTGGGACGAATGGGAACATCAACCTCGTCAACTTCAGTAAGCTCCTCTTCCTCAACAAATGAATTAACAGGTCGTTGTCTATCCCGTGCTGGTGTGCCACTCACTACAAAGGATACAGAAGATCTCGATGATGATGGCTGGGCTCGGGGGACTACTGGTACCATATTCAAGTGTTATATAAAAAGTTCCGGGTGAGCTCATTTTAGCCTCTGAATGGCAGAACTCACCTCTGCTTGTATTTCCCGTCATAATTTTGTGTATATGTGTAACAGGCGCTAGCCTGTGTGAACGGATATACAATAGAGCCTAAGCGGTAGC
>QFET01002388.1:0-24578 GCA_003316355.1 Tuber calosporum
ACCAGGACCACCTTGACTTCACCTGTGTAGTCGGCGTCGATTACTCCCGCATTGACAGTGAGCTGGTGTTTAACTGCCAATCCGCTGTGTGGAGCCACCCGCCCATAGGTGCCTTCTGGTAGTCCTATAGCTATCCCGGTGTTGACGATTCCTTGTTCTTTTGCCGGTATCGTAATTCTCTCGTCTGCATACAAGTCATGTCCTGCAGCCTTGGCTGACCCCTGGGTATGGGGTGTGGCCATATTGCTCAATCTTTGGATTTTGATATTCGGGACATCCTTGGCCTGGATCGTGGAGAACTGTATCTCCAGGTTCTCTTCCAGGGCTTCCGATTCAGGGACTAAGTCCACTGCTGGCGAGCTTTCGAGGCATACTCTTGTACACCACTCGCTATCGAACATAATCTTATTGCTTTCTCAATCGATCTTGGGGTTGTGTCTTCTTAACTATGGCACACCTAACACTGCCTCCTGGTTGGGAAGATCTGCGATTTGGAAGGTTGTCACTTCCCTATGGCTGCCAATGTCCATAGGTACTTCCGCTATATGGGTAATTGGTCCCATAGTGCTTGGCTCCACGTCCGCAAGGTAGATTTCCCATATTTCTTTCGCTTTCTTTGTTCGTATGCCGTGTTTGTTGCTGAATTCCTTGTCAATGAAGTTTTCTGTAGCACCGTAGTCAATCATACTGCTGATGATGACTGTCTTGTCCTTACCATGTAAACGCATTTTGACTATGGCATAGTCCTTTTCTTGTTCCAATGTTTCCGTGTTTGTAAGTGCCATGTAGATATTACCGATTCCGATGGATTTGGTTTTGTTGTCACGCAGCCCATCTCTTACTGCGGACTTTCTTCGTTTCCCAACACTTCAGGTGTTTCTCTGATCTCCATTTCGTGTAGTTTGGTTCGTGGTTTCCAGAGATTATTGTTGGTCTTGCTGTTGAACTGCCTAGTATAGTCCTTCTCATCTCTTGCATTTCGGCAATTAATGAATCTGTGCCCAGGTCTGGCGCATCCTAGGCACATTTTATTGTCCCTTCTTCTTGTGAATTCTGCTCGTGAGAGGTTTAGTCATGGCCGCCTTCTGGTAGCATCTAGGTCTATTGGGTCGCCTCGGGTTTCCGTATTGTTGCCTGACTTCCAGGTTCCATTATTGTTCCTGGGCGTTTCCTGTTGTTAGATAAAGGTACTGTTGATTCCTTGAAGGTGCTTGATCATGTTGATACGGTTTTCTTTTTCGATTGCCCAGGCTGCTAGGGCATCGACATTAGCCGCCACCATGTGGTCCACTGCCTATGCGTCCTGGAGCGTTCAGTCAATTCCTTTAAGGAATTGGCGTCTTAGGGTACCATAATCCTCATTCGCCTCGGTAGCTGTGAGGCGAAAATCGTTCCTGTAACCCGTAACTCGTTCCTTGCCTTGCCTCAGGCGGTCGAGTTTTGTCCTAGCTGCATTTTCGGCATCCACATCCCCAAACTGGTCTTTGAGGGCTGTAGTGAAATCTTCATATGTATTCCAGGTCTCCGGCTTGCGCCCTTCTGCCTATGGGGTTATCCAGCTTGCTGCTGCATCCTTTAACAAGCTCTTGACATAGGTGATGCGTTCCGTATGTCGTGTTTCTTGTGTCGCTTTAAAGTATAATTGGCATTGCACTAAGAAGGTTTGTAGTTTGGTCCTTGTTCCAGAGAAGGTAGGGGGTTTCTCAACTTTGATCCGGTTATTGGTTGTTTCGCGCTGGTTGTTTATCAGAGTCAGGATCTCTTGGAACTGTGCAGTTGTAAATCCTGCTAGTTAATTCCTGTTCCTCCACCGGCCATTGCTGGTCCTGGTGCTGACATCCTTTCTGGTCTAGGGGTTTCGGGTTCCAGAGAACCTGTTGGTGAGGTCGGCTCCGGGGTCACTGGACTTGTGGTTCTTTGTGACTGGCTTCTACATAGATTTGTGCTAATTGCTTCTTCAAGTGCCGGGCCAAGTGTTGAGGTATTGATTTCTCCATCAGTAAGGTCGATGTCGTTGTCTGTACAGTCTGCCGTTTTGTAGTTAGGTATTGCTTAGGTGACGCAACCAAATGTTACGATCCTATGCGGTAAGCTGGTTTTGCAACAGGCAACTACTTCTCTCTGGGTTGGATGAATATGACCAGGCCGTTGTTGTAGTCCGGTGTGGGGCATGGCGCTAATCTCAGCCAACAGGGTAGGACTACTATTGCAACGAGTAGTACTAGGCGGATTTCCACTATTGCTCTTAGGCCTAGGCCTACGCTGTCTTGATAGCCGAACCCTATGGTTTCTATCGCACAACGCCAATAGAGGAATAGAGAGGTAAAGAGGTAAAGTAATTGTATAGGAAAGAACTTAGATGGTTGTGTGAAGAGTCCTAACTACAGGTCGCCTAGAGGTCCTTATATAGGCACTCTTCCCTCAACCCTAACCCTGGTGACTCATACCTGTGAGTCACACAACCTCTATGACTCATAGTGAGTCATAGTATGAAATCCATCAGCTGACTTCTCTGAGTCAACTGCGCTGTGTGCCAACCAATCATAACTCATAAAATAAATCATGTGCCTTAGGGTGGTCACATGCGCCAAACCCATGACTCATAGTGTGAGTCATGTGCAAAAATCATTACATTATATGACTCACAAATGTGGGTCATGCGCACGATCAACCAATCACAACATAACAATGATTGCACTAGTGTGCATCATGTGAAACCCCATGACTTCTAATGAGTCATAGTGTGAAATATAACAACCTTGTGACTCATAACTATGAGTCATGCGAAATCCTGCTTTGCTTAGTCACCAATCGTGACAGATCTACATGTACTGTGCTTTACTCAAATCTGCGAAATAAGTGGGCAGCAGCCATTATATTTAGTCATTCCAATTAAAGAAAAGTTACCTGCTCATTCGAGCCTGTTCTATCCTTAGAAAAGCTGCAAAACCCAGGTTCTTGTTGAGCATCCTTGCAACACGTGCGTACCATTTTGGTCTGGGTAATTGGGTCCAGAAACGGATCAGTGAATAGTCTCCAGTCCCACATTAACTCACAGGCTTTGATCTGAATGGTAAGCTCTTTCCCTATAGCAATATTTCGTTGGCTGCTTGTTACCACTGGGACTGCATAGCTATATTGTGGAGATCCTGATTGTGAATTGTGTTCCAGGTAGACTTTGTCCAGAGGCCGATCTGCTAGTTGGTATAGATAATCAATTTTGAGTAACTTGTAATGGCCCTGGTATTTTCCGTCCCAGAAAACTACTTTTAATCCTTTCTGATCTCGGGGTCTTGGTAACCATCACGGTCATCATCAATCGTTGAGATTCGAATTCTTGCGCAGTAATGGATCTCGGTGCCCAGTCATCTGCTGCCGAGTCTTAATCATCCAGAAATCTAGTTGTATTAACTTAGCCTCCTCACTCTCTCCACTCTGACAGGGGCTATCCTCATATTTCCCATCATGCAAGTCCATACTATCATATCCTGCCTCCAAACTTTGACCTCCGTCAGACTTATAATCAGGCTGTCATATATGAAGTCATGATACTGCCAATTCTGATGCTGATCTTCTGTGACTTGCGGACCGACCGGAAGTAAGAAAAGGCAAAGTAGAGTGTCCTACAGCCAATAATTCGTTAGATCCAGATTTCCAGATACGTCCTCCGCGGACCTCTTTTGGTTTCTGTATATGCTGATGGAACGGACGCAGTCTGCCAGCGTTGGGCCATGGCTGTTGTGGCATTGTGATATGGTGAATAGAGGGATAATTGGATTGAGGAGTATTGGGAAATGTTGATTGTGTCAGGGAAGGTATTATATTTGCTGATATCTGAGGCAGTATTATGGAGGTTTATATTTAGCAGAGAGAAAAGGTCTGTATGCCTTCTTAAATTGGGCTCATATTCACATATTGTCACTCACCTACAGATCAATTGCTCTTGTATGTTTTGGACCCAAACGACACTTGCATATTTTGGCTGTTGCTAAAATATAAAGGATTAGGTTTAGCGTACCACGTAGAAGTTAGTAGAGCGAAGAGTGGGTTGGGATATGGCAAGCACACTATTCTAGTTTGGGTAAGGTTGCCTGGTAGACTATAAAGAATGAGGTTAGGATTCTCATGCACTAATCTAGTACTCGTGTTTCTCTGCCAAGATTTGCCTTCCCCATTTGTCCTAGTCTGATTTACAGGGATATTTTTTCCAAATAGGTATAGTGTATATATATTGCATGACTAGTATATTTCTCCAATCTGGTATATCAAGATTTTATAAGTATTTTAATCAAGCTTGAATTCAATAATTACCTTTCAAAATGCTTCAAGGAAAGAGCCTTTCGAAGTTGACAAATGCTGCTATTGTTGCCCTCCATGTCTGTGCTAGAATGACTTAGGCTCAAGTATCTGTATGCCTGAAAGTAAACCAAGAAACTGTACAACAAATCTTTAACTGAATAGAGGTAAGTACATGGCATCTATTATTTCAATTTTATCTATCACAGGAGGAGACACTAATATGCGAATAGGAACGCTCACGACTAAGCCATGATATTTAAGATATGCTAGCAATAGTAGAATAGGGGAATAAGGTGTGAGATACACCTGCTATTCCCGAAAAGTTCCCAAAAGGTTCTGAATAGTCCAATCAAATGTGGGAACTTGCCGTGCAAGATATTGAGCATCGGCTTAAGACCTTTCCAGAAATTGCCCGCGAGGCAGGTGTGAATATATCTCCTGCTACCACTTATCGTATGATAAACAAACATTATAACCTCTTTCGTTATAAGTGTCGAGCAAAGCCACCACTTACTCCAGAAGCAAAGCTGGATCCTTTGCAATTGGTTAATTGGGACTTGCTCAGTCAATTGAGTCCTTTGTCTTTAGTGACGAGATGATCTTTGAGGTTGGAGCTCCATGGAGGCTTCCTAATATTACGCGATAAAAGGGTGAAGATCCTTATACTTCAGCCACTTCGGATAAGAACAGGTCTGGCCTGAGTATCCTGGTCTCTGGTAGCATTACTCTAGTGTTCATGGGTCCATTATGGGTATGGATCAAAGAGACAGCAGAGGAGAGAAGTGCAAATAATAATCTCCTGTGGAGAGAAAATATGGAAAAAAAGATTGTATACGAAAGCAGCAAGAAAATGCTACGATTCCTGGAACACCTGAATATGACGATTTGCAAGCCGTAAATTGTACAATAGCTCAGTATAATGACAACTGAGGACCAGACGAACCCCGCCACATGCCACAACGCTCAGAATGGGAATTTACTGAGAAAATTCCAGGTCGCAGTTGGGGTGGAGGTTTGGATTGGTTTTTATAATGCAAGGAAATCCTTCATGAATATATCTATCTATTCATAGAAATGATCCAAGCTCAAACTGGGAGAAATTGTTGGCTAGTAGAGGATAATTCTGGTAATCACACTATGGCTGCAAGGATGGATATGGAGGAAGCAATGGCTCGTAGCATTCGCAGAATTCCCAAATGGTCTGCAAACTCACCTGACTTGAATGAGATTGAACCATGTTGGAACTACCTTAAGGATGCTATGATGGAGTATGGCTTCCAAGGTACAGGTTAACAAACAAGTTAGGCAGTAGTCAATACTCTGAAACATGAATGGGATCAGATGCCTCCTGAGTTGGTAACCCGCTTTTGTATCAATTTTCATCCTAATCTCTTACAAGTACAAGCTTGGGATAGAGACAACAAATTTAATGCCTAATTATGGCAATTCTTTCCACCTTTGGTTATTTCTGGTTCTCTATGGTGACTATTGTGATAGATGTAGGGAAATATAAAATAATATATGGGATAATGAGGAGTTTCTACTATAAGCAGCAATTCTAGGACATTTGCATAGAATACAGTATAACAAGAAATCAAGCTGGCACTAGTCATGCACTATATATACACTATACTTATTTGGGAAAAATATCCCTGTAAATCAGACTAGGACAAATGGGGAAGGCAAATCTTGGCAGAGAAACACGAGTATGCCATGATGGTTAAACTAATAGGGTATAAGATAAAAAAAAGCATGGACAGAAAAGATACTAAGCGGGTTATTCTAAGCGAAAAATAGAGGGAAAAAAAAGTTTACAAAGTTCCGAAAACAAAAGAACAAAGTAACAGACCAAGCTCAAGTGCCGACCCCAGGTAAACAACACCTGCCCCTACCATTTGCCCCCTCTACCCCGACTTCAATCCCACTACTTAACCAGCTGCGGATCCCTCCCACCTGCCCCCTCCCTTCGTTCCTCCTCCTCTTCCTCCTTCTCGAGTGCAGGCTCGACTAGGCCATCCCGGTTATTCTGGGGATGGAATGACTGGCTGTTCAAGGCAGGAGTTCCATCCTCGTCTTCATCGTGATAGCAGCAGAAGATAAGGTGTATGGGTTCATTCAGCAGGCTCAATCCCCACCAGATCTAGACGTGGCGGATCTCCTATAATACGATCATCTCGGAGATCAGCCACAGCTCCTGCGGATCATCGAGGAGAAAAAGCCTACCGTACTAGATCGCGCCAATGAGCTGCCGATATCTGACTCTGCGGGCTAAGACTCAGTCGATTGCCTCAAGCAAGTTCTCCAGGGTCGGTTCAACTAGTTAGAGCTAATGGACCACCCCTCGGGTCTTCTACAGGACATTGTGTAGTCCGAGCGCCAGCAGTCTACCGGGCTGGACCACAGAAAGCATATCGTTTCAGAGGCAGATTGAGTGCCGGACGGCCATACTTGTAAGACTTATACTAGTGTAGTTATTATGTGTTAACTGCGGACACTTTTAACAACCTTACGATCACTACATGTAGGGACTGCAGAAGGAACAGGGGTGGCAAGAGGAATGGCCTGGATTATTGCTCTCACCGTTGGCGAATTTATTTTCGCCAAATGCTTGAGCAAGTAATCTAGACAATCTGTAAAATGTCTGCCCCTCGCTGTATACCTCCACCAGTATTGGGCCCTACTATTGCTTGCAATTAGATCAACAGTGAGCGTGTATGCCTGGAGCCGTGCCCATTGCCCTGTATTCGAGCTCCTGAAGCTGAGGATTCTCTCACGTTTCATCCGCTATTGGACTGCATTCCACCAAGTACTGTACTCAAGACTGCAAGTGCCCAGGTTTGGGAAGCAGCAGATGTGCTTGCAGCAACGAATATGCTCTTCAATTTTGTAGCCCGCTTTTTTCAGACAAACCAGTCCAACCTTTGATCGGGGCATTGTGGTTGCTGGTATGGAGACGGGGCTCAGGAGGGTTAGGTTTGTGGAAGGTTAAATTATCTTCCGATAAAGTTGGTCCACTGGAATATCATGTTAGCTTTGAACAAAATACTATTGGATTCAATAAGGTAATTAATGATAAGAGGACGCAGAGCTGCTTTGGAAACATACCATTTTTATCGTGAGGGTTGAGAGGGCTGGTAGGGTTGGGAGGGTTGATGGGTTGGTTGAATTATCTTCGGACAAACTCGGTCCGCTGGAATATCAAGTTAGGCCCAAACAAATAAACTTGTATGTAAAAAAGAAAATAAACAGGAGATGAAGCAGAGCTTTTTTTGAAATATACTGTTATTGTTAGGAGAGTCAGGAGGGATTAGGGTTGGGGGTTGAATTACCTTCAGACAAAATCAGTCCGCTGGAATATCAAGTTAGGCCCAAACAAATAAAGTTGTATGCAAAAAAAAAGTTAAAGAGGAGACAAAGCAGAACTGATTTGGAAACATACTATTTTTGTCAGGAGAGTTGGGAGGGTGGAGAGGGGTGTTGGAATATTTCCTGCAAAATTGAAGGGCTGGAAGATTAAGTTAGCATTGAATATTATAACATTGAATACAGAAGGGCAGTTGGAGAGGGAGGTAGAATTGCTTGGGGAATATACAAAAAATTAGGAATGGGGCGAGAGGTAGCTGTGCTGATAATTGTTAGCTGTCAAACTTGTAAAAGTTTTGTATATAGTAGATGGGTTGTATTGGGTATATATCGTACCTGTGATGAATAGTATGAGTGAGAGGTTATGAAGGGCTTTGCAGATAGTTTGTGGACAGAAAGAGGATATGGTGTGAGGTAGGGGGGGGGGGTTGATGGGAGGTGTGGTCGTGTGGTCAGAACCATGAGGATGGGGGATGGGGAGAGAGGGTAGGAAGCTAGGGCTTATATAGACCTCTCATGGGTTTTATTTAGTCTGTTGAAACTTGTACGCTGTATAAGCTGTTGTACTTTACAAACCGCTTAGCAAATATTGACACCTTGAAAATATAGACCTCTCGTGGGTGTTTTTAGTCTGTTGAAATTTGTACACTGAACAGACTGCTGTATTGTACAAACCGCACAGTAAATATTGAGACCTTGAAATTATGATAGTTGCACGATAGGATTAGGTAAACACAAAATAAACCTTTTACCCACAAATTCGCCCTATCCATTTCACTAGGACCTAAGCAATGCTTTATAACTGTTGAACTAGCAGATTACTAGGTATATAAAAAAGATTGATTTTCAGCCACAAATTTACTGCATCCCACTTGCTAAGAGCCACGCAAGTACACTTAATATAATGAAATAGAGTATCTCGCTAGGGTTTGGGTAGCTATAAAATCAACCTTTAACCCGCAAATCTTAGGTATCGCAACTGCCAAGACACATACCCTGCTGGGTAGCATAAAAATGAAAGCTGGAACTCAGGGATTGGTAGGAACAATATTTACTTCCAAGCTGCAAATTTACAGTATCGCATCCCTTAACATAGGTGAACACTAGGAAAATAAATGTTGAACTGGGCGATTAGTGGGAAACAATATTTACTTTTGAACAGTAAATTTACTGTATTGCATCCACCAAGACAGGTGCTATACTAAACACCGTGAAATATAATGTTGAGCTCAGAGATTCATAGGAACAATATTTACTTTCAAGCTGCAAGTTTAGAGTATTGCATCCGCCAAGATAGATGCCATGCTAAACACTATAATAAGAAATGTTGAACCCGGAGATTGAATAGGCAAAAAATCTACTTTCTAGTCACAAATTCGCCCAGTCAGATCCGCCAAGACAGCTGCTACCCGCAACTCCATAAAGAAAAGAAGTCGCGGGATTGGTAAAACCTACTTTCTAGCTGCAAATTCGCCCAATCCTATCTGTGAATGTGAGTAGATATTATAATAAAAAGTAACAGAATTAGTAGGCACAAAATCTACTTTCGTGCCACAAATTTGCTGAAATCTATGCAGTACTCGAAATCAATGTTAAACTAAGGGGTTATGTATGTACAAAATATACTTTTAGTTTGCGAATTTGCCATATCCCATCTACGAAGATCCATACTACGCTGAGTACTCATAGGCTTAGAACTACTAGTAGACTTGAACTCTAGTACACGTAAGAAATGAAATATTTTGCTAAGTCCCGCCCGGGAAGTGTTGATTCTCAAGCAGTAAAATATGGCAAAGGTCAGGATTTTGGTTTAGAGAATCGGTTATAATTCCCGACTGAGTATTGGCATATATTTGCCAATGAAAAACACTGGATAAGGCTGGATTTGGTTGCTGGCCCAGAGATAATATATCCTAGTCTGAAGTTAGAAATATCTGTTTTCTGTCTTTATAGGTGCCAGTAATAATCATCTTGAAATGCCAAGGTTACTGTGTAGACAACTTGAATTATGAGACCTGTCAAATATTCAACTATACTAGTACAAGTGCAAGAACTACTTTCTGTTTCAGGCAAGGAGGAAATTTGAATATAAACTTGAAAGAATATATTCTCCTGTACTTTGTCCGTGTTAGATCTGCTCACGCGTAAACCGACTCTGACAGATACCGTGAAAGTTGAAACTGAAACAATACATGTGAGCACAATAACCTCAAACTCTACATAGTTAACTTATTGTCGGCGACGCTATTAACAGGCTGCTGCATACGAAAAGCACCTTCGGACGAGGCATCTTGACATTGGTCTATCACTCCGCGCAACTGTCAACCGGACCATGCCTGGGCTGACCAGTTTCATATGAGATGCAAGCATGACTCTAAAGCAACCAACAATTATTGTCATGGGCTGACCTATCGGTGATCAGAGCAAGTCTGACTATGAATCTAATCTCAGACCATGGGTCGCAGATTGACATTCGACTATCTATTTGACCGATGCCGATATAGAGCATAATTAGAATGCAGAGAACATTTTCCAGCCGCCATCTCAGGGGAGTCCATCGAGTCAGCAAACTATCCCATGCACTGGAGGCCTAATCAGTTATAATATGGGATATATAGAGCTCATTCAGGCCATAATAGAACACCCATATAGCCTTTTTTCGTCTGAAAGTCACTTCAATTTGGCTTCGTTGTTTGTCCAAAGCAAGGTAGCTAAGTTACAGATCAATAATTACTTTGCAAAAGGCTTGAATAGGAAGGATGCTGGGTCATTTCAATAAGTGTTTTCATTACAAAAACAACTAGAAGTACAATACGCATTTGAAGACTATCTACCTTGAACAGAAGCGACTATGGAGGATGGGATATATGCAACCAGTTTCTATTACCAGAACATCGTACACTGCGTCCACTTCTTAATCCGGCAGGTTGCGTATAGACCTGATATAGTGTACGCACCTATTCGGGAATACAATTCAGGTGGGAATTAATTATATTCTGAGATGCATACAGCGGACTGGTGGTGGGAAACTTAGGTATATTAAAGGTCCACAAAAGTTCTAATTAGTTAGTGTTCTATACTTAGAGTCTATTCTGTTTACTTGCAAGAAACTATGTCTGCTTGATCAACCTTATTTCCGCTTATCGGCTTTTCTGACCAGACCCACCTCACTAATATCTCAGGTGATTAGAAGGCCTGACTGCTGTATTTCATGATCGGCAATATCCTCACACAGACTAGATATAGCCCAACTAAGATATCCATCCTGCTTTTTGCATTGCTACCAGTACCGCCAAAGTTTACAGGTGAATCAGCCCATGTTGATGAACCCTGGTGGCGGGCGAACCCGGATGTTCTGAGGGCTGCCTTTGAACTGATCTTTGTGCCCTTACAGGAGGTTGTCCAAGAAGGGACAATAATGGACTGTTCAGATGGTAAAACACGCTGCTATTTTCCCATTATGTCAGCCTGGATAATAGATCATGCTGACCACGCGACCTTGCACAGATTAAGAAAATGTCATATCTGAAGTGTGAGGTCCTGAGCCAGGAGATCGGTGAGTACCCTCAGGGTAGATATCAGATCCGCGACTACTCATCATATCGAACAGTATTGGGGAACAAGAAGATAGGAAGGGCCAACCTCTCAGAATACTTTCACTGGATTGGGGTAAAAATAGGCCGCAACGTAGTCTCTAGCCTGCATCGTGTAAACACTGCGGACCTGGATATGCCGGATCTCATGCATAACATCTACCTTGGTCTATTTAGTCATATGATGGAATGGGTAGAAGGGTTCCTGAAATACCATAAACAGCAGCAGGCATTCGAGGATGCCTGGAAGGCACTACCCCTGTATCCCATATTTAGTGTACCAAAGAAAGCCTATCGTGACGTCACACAATAGTAGGGAAAGGTGATGCGCAACCTTGGCTGATGGATTTCTGCAGTCTTGGCGTCTGCACTTCACAATCGTGACAGTTGGCAGCAACTCTCATTCAGACGTGCCTTACAATATGTTAGCGTGCAGATCAATTTTAGTCTGATAGCAAAGTATGGCAGTCATCAATAAGAGACTCTCTCCCATATGCAAATGTATCTGCAGATATTTACCTTACCAAAGATATATTTCTCGAGTTCAGGACCTTGCAGACTACCTGCGCCCGTGCAAACCGTCAGGATCAAGAGCTGAAGAAACACATGCAAGATCAGTGGGCCAAGAAAGCCAGCAGTATCTTCGCTGCCAAAAAGCGAGGACTTTTGATCAAAGAAAGGTCTTAAAGGAGAGATCAGCAGGCGTATTTGATGCAGCAGGAGAACTACTTCAACTTTATCAATATGCACTACCTGACTTACTTTTAGTCTCATGTCTGACGTTTGGGTCCATTTCGATGTATTCCACTAATACCTGCAAGCTAGCACATAAATAACAAATCAAAGAAGGCTGCCAGAGGTGAAACAGAAGTGAAGTGGTACATCGGCAGATCTTGTCGCAATATGACTGCCAGCATGCCCTGGGAATGAGATTGCAGACACTATAACCACATGCAAAGGCCGGTGATGAGATTAGGATAAGAAATGTCACGATGGAGCTGTTGGCTTCTGCGAGCTGCAATGTACCTCAGCGATTTCTGAGAGGCTGCACAAAGGACAAGAACACACTTAATCAGCTTTACAGGGTCCTGAGGATCTGTTATTCTGAGATGGAGGATATGGTGGGCTATCTCAAGCAGACTGTAGCGGATCAATAGCAGCTACCTACCCAGTCCGCAGAACTTGGATATCTTCTAGTTGAGGGCTTTACCCAGCTTGAGATTCCAGTCGCGGACTTTCAACAACCTAATGAATTTCTGATTCATCGGGCTCGCTGTACTGGTGCTAAGGCCTTCCAGCATACTTGCCACAGGAATGATTGGGTATGGATCCAGGTTAGCATAGAGAACTATTGTGGGCATGTGGGTGGGAAGTTGGTTGTGTGATAATTAGCACATTTTAAGATAAGAAACATCCGGAAGGAACCCGGAGCTGACAGTCAGCTGAGATTGGTTCAATTGATTGATCCAATGAATGGTGGGAGCTTACATATTGCAAGCGGACACATACGAGTGTGCGAGCGGTCCACTGGCTGAGATATGCAGATAGTCGATATAGAGACAGTCATTGGGCAACCTCATGTGGTGTCTGTGGGGGAAAAGTAATGGATAGTAAATCATTGAATTGATCTGCGCACGTTTAACGAGATATAATGAACGATTCTGGGTACACATTTTATACACAAATAAAAGAAAAAATAAATACCCTCATGGGTCTAGCTGTGGTTGGGTAAATCGAAATCAATCAGTATCTGGACAATCCACTGGGGGGCCAAAACCTAAGAAATCTCACAAAATGTGGTTGCACCCAGGATTTGTTTAGTAGCATCCCGTAGTGCTAGATCTCAGATCTATTCCCTACGAAAACTTGTGTGGAGGATCTGCAAATCGCCCTCCACCTATATCCTGACCTTTGGTGTATACTTCAGCTAAAATCATTCCTTTCAGTTGCCTTTCAGGAAAGCAGAGAGAATTGAGGAAGGCTGTTGAACAAACAACTGCAGCAGATAAGGACAGTGGAGGTCGGCATAAGGGTGCCAGACAAAGAGCGGTTCCCACACGATTGCCTCTGAACAACGTTCAAAAATCTCGCACATAATGGATGCCCACAGACGAAATTGGTTCACCTGTGTGAAGGATGTGGAAGGGTTTGTCTGGGAAGTAGGATGATCTGCTCTCTGACACGGCGGAGAAAAAGTAGATGCGAAGAGCTAGTTTAGGGAGTGTTAGGACGAAATATGTTCGCATCAGATGGGCTGGGACGGCAAGCATAGAAGAATAACAGTAGAATGTATAGGATGTATGGGAATCAAAGGGCCCGCTCCCAGAAGAGGGGGATGCACAAAACGAAGAAAGCGGCACAATTCTGTCAGGACACGGATGCTACCTATTCGTAGGCAAATCTCTTGCTTCCAAGGTAGGAATTGTTTTTGTTGATGTAAAGAGGAAAAGAACAACTCAATTAGGATTAAAAGGCTACAGCAGGAAACAAGATTCCAGACCTGAGGTTCCAAGTAAGTAGCAGGACACGATCTATACATTATGGAAGGACTCTAGGTACTGCATAAGGCCAAGTAGTGATAGGGACAGGGTTAGCCATAGGTCTCCTTATTGGAATCAATAAGCGCATTGTACCACAAAGTGGATTTGTAGTCAAGTATGATATTTCAATAAAAGCCCTGGTACCTGATATAGACTATAGGGGAGAAGTGAAAATACTCCTGGTCAACACTACCAGCAATGCTTTCTAGGTACAGAAGCGAGATCGCATAGTACAGATGATTGTGGAGAAGATTGATGAAAGGAAACTCCATGAGGCTATGGAGTTAGAAGACATAGAGTAAGCAGACCAATGGTTTGGCAGCTCTAGTATGCAGTTGGAAGAAACTCAACCACAAGTATATTTCATACATTCTGGTAAAAACTACGAGTACCTGAACTCAATTGATATTACCTTACACCCAATATGCACTTAAGGACAAACCTTAATGTCCAATGCAATAATAGCTAAATGTCATGTTAAGAAATTAAATATCAAGTTCCTGGCAAGGATAGAACAAAAGGCAAAGGAGGATCCAGAGTGGATGTGAAGGAAACTTGACTTACAACGTCTACCAGAGTGTGGCAAGGAAATGCCAAAAAAATCGTCCCTGTCAGATGGAATACCTTTCCACAAAAAATGCCTGTTTATTCCATAGGACGAAATCCTACAAACTGACATTGCAACAGGATGTCATGACTCCAAAATTGCTAGAGACTTCGGTTAAGAAGAAAATCTAGAAATTATAACTAGAGACTTTTACCGGAAACGAATTACAAACTGGACAAATAACTATGTTCAATAATGTACAGAATGCTAAAAGGCCAAAGCACCAAGACATGCATGCTTTAGCTTACCACAACTATTACAAGTACTGTTTGTAGCTTGAAGATCTACCTCAGTTAATTTTATTACGCAACTACCCAAATCTGAAGGATACAGCCAAACTATAGTTGTAGTCGACTAGTTTACTAAAATGGCAGACTTTGGTGGTTTAGAAGATAATGTGACTGCAAAGATGTGGCTGAGGCGTTGATCAAGGAAGTATGGAAACTTCATGGGTTACCAACCAAAATCATCTCCCATATAAACGCAATGTTTGCAGGGGAATTTTGAGAATCATTGTGCAAGACATTAAACATCAAAAGAAAAATGTCTACAGCCTACTACATTCAAACTGATGCATAAATAGAAAGTGTCAACCAAGTACTGGGTGGCTACCTCCAAAGATTTGTCAATTATGATCAAGATGACTGGTGCCTCCTATTACCATTAGCTGAGTATTCCTGCAACAACTCAGTAACCAGTACACATAAAATAACTCCTTTCTTCCCAAACTACGGTTATAATCCTCAAACAGAATGGATGAGGGAGTGTGAAGCTCAAAATCTGTTACCGACTATGTATGCTCACTAGTTCAAAGCGAGATATGAAAAGGCAAATGAATCCCTCTAGAAGACTCATGAAGGTATGAATAAGTATTATGACTACAAAGCTTGAAGTCAACCAGACTTCAAAATGATGACTTAGTAATACTAAAGGAGAAGAATATCTGCACCAAGGGACCATCCAAGAAGCTAGTGTCAAACCTATATGGCCCAATTAAAAGCTTAGAGCCAGAAAGAACCTAGCCTACAAATTAGAAATATCAAAGCAATTGAAGATCTATCCTGTATTCCCTATATAACTACTCGAGCCATACCGCAAATCAGTTCAACCTAGCTGAGAACAACTACCCCTAATACTGGAAGATGTTGAAGGTAACCTAGAATGGGAACGGGACAAAATCATTATGAGTGAACTAATTACATATGAGTGAAGATTCACAGAACGTTCAAGAACAATCTAAGAACTTCGATAATTCGTCAAATAGAAGGGATGTGTTGAAGATGAGAATACCTGGGAACCCCCAAAGAACTTATAGTATCCTCAAGGATCAGTAGAAGATTCTCATAGGGAAAATCTGCAGATGCCAATGTTGGGCTAAGTAGTATCTATAATAAGGTTTTTCCTGCTGTGGCCAAGTTATCAAAGAAGGTTTTTCAACCATATTGGACAGAGTGGGAAAAGGTTATATTGCTTCAGGGCGCACCCTAGAAAGGGGAAGCCTATATTACCCATATGGGAAATGGTACAAAATTATATGAGGTGATAGTATATAGAGCTGAGAGGTTACTATAGGGCTACAACCTATACTGGAAAGAAGTAGTTTCTATAGCAGAGCCTCATAGCCTCAGTGAAAGCTCCAGACTCTCAAACAAGTAGTACAAACACTCTTGATAATCCAAATGCATATTTACCTGAGTGCATATATGCAGGAAAGACTGCCATCCAAAATGAACCACTGGTTTTCTGAAAGATGTTGGCAAATTGGCTACATCAACCTCAACTTAGTTGATTTGGCAAATGAAACGAAAATTATCTACTGGTAGAGTGCTAGACACACTCAGAATAATAGGTCATTCAGGTGATAATTTGACTGAGGAGGACAATATTTGCAGGGTCAAATATTGTTTCTACTTGCTAAGACTGTCACTGAGGTGTCTATGGATACTTGGGATATATGGCTAATATAAGTACTGAGAAAAGTGTATAGATAGCAATATGTCCCGATAGTGAAGCGATCATCAAGCATCAAAGAAGAAACTCTAACAATATATTCAGTTATTAGTTGTTCAGTTAACATGTAACCTACTCCCAAGTATCTTGAGAATCACAAAGGGACTCTAAATATACTATTAGGATAAGGGGAGGAGAGTCGATGGATAGGTCTTCAATAGACAAGGTAAAAGGTATGGACCTGATAGCGTGATCGTTCAACTTGTAGTATTAAAGATGATAGTCCTGTGAGGCTTGAGAGTCTGAATCCTTAAGGCATTGGAGGATCTTTAAATACATAAGATTGTAGCTAGGAAAACTAAACAAAAGCGCAAATATCCTGTCTAACAATATGCTAACAGAGGCAGCATAACAAGGTAACCATATTCCAAAAACAGAGGGTTAAAAGCGACAGGATGGAGCTAACAAAACAAGTAATGGACTCCAAACATGAAGGAACAAGAGATCGCTACTACTATACAAATCCAGTAGGTATAGCAGGAGGATAGCGATACCTAAATAGATAGAAGCCAGAAGGGGTAGTGATAAGTAAAACAAGGAAAAAATAACTAGTTAGGAAGTCATAACCAAGTAGGAAGGGACAACCAAATAGTAGCGCTTATCAGGTATAAACCCAAATAAGTCATAACCAACATCAAGTCAGTAGTAATAGTAGAAACATAGTAGGATTCTGTTATATTCCCCTTAAAAGAAATAAAACAAACAAAACCATAAGGAATATCCTAAAGGGCTAAATGACCAACCCGCCTTTGGAGCATTCCACTCAATTTCAAAACATATAACTTAATCAGTAAACAAATATCCATTACTGGTGTCAGGACCTTACACCTTGATAAGCCCCATAGTAATGAAGACAATACCATGAAGCAGTTAGCCTTCTATTTCGGATTCATTCAAGGTGTAGAGGGTTGTGCTGGTATCGGATTCTGAGTAGTCTAAGTCTTGGAGAGGTTTCCAAAATCCGTCAGGGTCAAGCTCAGGTAAGAGGGAGGCATGGTCTGGTTTCAGAGGTGTCCAGGCAGAGAAGGTCTCGCCATGGGACCAAGGGAGTCTGAAAGGTATAGATTCATTGTAGGTATCGAACTATTAGTATCTAATAAGGGTGCTGGCTCCTTCAAGGTTATAGAGGAGTTTCCATATTGCATCGATTTCGTCATAGCCTTTCTAATGGATCAAGAACTGTCTCTTTCTGTGATAGATTCGATCCTTGAGTATCTTTTCAATTTCCAATTGCTCTTGTCCACTTGCATCGATGGTGACAGGCTCTTTGAATAAGGGTTCAGGTCTTCCTCAGAAGGCGAAGGGGTTGGATCTTAGGTAAATGCGAAGATGGCTTCGATGGATCCATGGTTGGATACCTGCCATCACTGGTGTGAGTATGAGTTTGTAGTTGTTATTTCTATCAGGTCCTTCGCTCACTGAGAAGTGTCCTAACCATGGTCCAACTAGCTTATGATTTCATCCAACTTTATGGACATAGGGTGCTAACTTGAGGATAACTTCGGTTTCATTAGGGATGATTGGGGGTCCATCCTTTCTTCTGTTTTCGCTGGAGGTAGTTTGGCGTGCTCTGGCCTTCTTGAGTGCATCTCTAGCAAGTTGTTGATTCTTCATGATCTGTAAAGGAATCTCGTCTGCTGCAGGTACTGAAGTGGGGAGAACTCAGACACTAGGGAGGAGGTTTGGTAGTCTGCCCAAGGTGATTTCGAAGGGGGAGAGTTCTGTGCTATCGCTAGGAGCTGCATTGATTGCTGTCTGGACATGAGGTAGGTGGCAAACCCACTTGGTTCCTTTAGGGTTGACATAGTTCCTAAGGCATTAGTGAAGAGTTCTGATTCTGTGCTCAGACTGTCTATTGGTCTGGTGATGGTAAGCTATAGCCATGTTGAGATCAATATTGAGGTTCGCTATAAGCTGTTTCCAAAAGCGTGAGGTAAACTTTGGGTCTCTGTCAGAGACTAGGGAGGTAGGGAAACAAGAAATGGAGAAAACTCGCTCAATGAGGGTGTGTACTGTTTCAATAGCTGTGATATTCTGTGAGACTGGTATGAGGTAGGTAAAACCACTAAACAATCCAGGACAACCATGAAGAGTTCAAGCTTGGAATCACTAAGGAAGGGTTCAGCAAAGTCAATTGCAAGAGACGAGAATGGCTGCTAGGGGACAGGAAGGTGGGTGATTGATCCTTTAGGGACAGTGGTAGGTTGCTTGTTGAGCTGGCATAGGTGGCATCTGCAGACATAGTCGGTGAAATCGTTCCTCATGGAGAGCTAGTAGAGGTCTCTTGAAGCATATTCAAAATATTTCTGCCAACCCATATGTACTATTTGTTTATGGGTAATGCGCACAATTTCACTTCTGATATTAGAACATTGATGGCTTGCTTTATAGGAGACATAAGGACAGTCTCTACTGTCATCGTTCCCCTTTCTGACAAGAACTTCATCATATTAGAGCCAGTTAGGGTGATCGATAGCCTTGGTAACTACATCAAGGAGAGGATCATTCTGTGTAGCATTTCAAATGCTGGAGTACCACATTCCTTTCATGTAGTTGGTAAGCTAAAAAGCTCGAAGGTCAAGCTGTGAAGAGGGCTGATCAAAGAAGCAATCCTCATAATCGACAGGTGCTTCTGGGGTAGGTAGGTCCCATCTTGGGTCGATATCCGGTATTTCTCTTTCATTTCCCTTATCAATAACTATATGAAAGACCGGGTAGCCATCATCATCGTGGAGGGGAGGAGGCACAGCCCATCTGTGTTCTGCTCTGCGCTTGGGATGATGAGGTGAGACAAAGTTGGAGGAAGAGTAGAGAGGTAAGGGTCCAGGAATATCGCGAGATCTAGAGGGAAAGTACCCTATATTTTTTCCATTTATGAGGGTTTGGCACTTGTCCCAGACACGCAGTCCAGTGCATGGCCCTGTGTCTATTAGATTCAAGAAATCGGTCCAGTTCATTGACTGGGGGTCAATGAGGGACTGGTGTGGGCTGAGGGTCAGGTTGAATATGTGTACTGCTGGGGGACATATTTCCGGAGGTGGTGACTGCAAGGTATTCCAATTGGGTCATAGAATCATGGATTTATTTAAAGCAGTTGGTGACAGCATCTGAATGCAGTGGTTGGTCCATATCTCCTGGAGGGTTGTTAATTCTCCTGGAAGGCCAGACAGTTGAGCTTAAGCTCGCTCAATAAGTACTATGGCATAGGATGGCTATTGAGGGTTGCTGAAATAGGAGGAGGTCTCAACGATTTCACAACCTTGAATGGCATTGGTTGCAAACTCGAGGGTATCGGCTGCTTTGTCCATAGCTTGTTCAACCGAATCTGAGTATTGACTCGCTGCTTGGGAGCTAGAGTGGTTTGAGCTAATACCATGATGTAAGTTCCACATGGAGTGGTGTTCAGGAGTAGGAATACGAGAGGGTACTTGAAAAGTGAGGGCAGAAGAAGGGTCTAGGGCATGAGCGATGTTGAGGTAATGTCTTGATACACTGTTCATGGCGGAGGACGGGGTCTTTATAGGCTTCTTCTCTGTAGGGTCTTCGAGAATTTGGTTTTCTTCAGCTAGGGTGTCTTCATAGATCCTTGATAGTGCATCTGGAAGGACATTGTCTTTGCCAGGTCTGTGTATGATATCAAAATCATAAGATTGCAGGAACATGTGCCATCTAGTTTGGCAGTAAGGTAGGTCAGTCTGCTTCAGGCAAAAGGATAGTACCTTGTTGTCAGACACAACAGTAAACTTGGTGCCATAGAGACTCGGATGAAATGCCTCAATGGCATCTACAATCACCAAAAGTTCCAATTCATGGATAGGGTAGTGCATCTGACTTGTTGCAAACTTTATGCTATGGAATGCGGCAGGGTATACTCTCTCTGGGGAGGGTCCTTGGACAACCCATGCTCATCATCCAACCTTAGAGGCGTCAGTAATGAGGTATATTGGATCAGCTGATGTCTCATATGAGATGTGGCCGAGGGGAATTGTCTTCTGGGCTAGGCGCTTAACCTGTTTGAAGGCTTCCTGATGCAGGGGTCGTTATTCAAATACATCTGGGGAAATTAGGTCCGAGTGAGGGGCAGTGGTGGATGCAAGGTGTAGGAGGAATTGTGCATGATATATCACAACTCCTATAAAGGTCTGAATATCCATTTTCGATTTTGGTGTGGGCCAGTCTTGGATGGATCGAATTTTTTCATGGTTTGCATGAATTCCTCTTACATCTATAACATGTCATAGGAGTGAGAGTTTGGTAGCGAAGAATTTGCACTTGGCTGGCGATACTTTGATTTAGTGCTGCTTCTGTCTTCCCAAGACTGATCTGATGTGCGAAATATGATATCCAACTGTTTCTGAGTAGATGGTAATGTCATCCATGTATGCCCAAACGAATTTTCCAATAAATCCCTCTAGGACAAACTCTATAACTCTCATAGCTGTAGCAGGGGCGTTGGCATCTCCTTGCAACATAACTCTGCATGCAAAGGATCCAAAGGGTGTCTTGACAGTGTTGTATTTCTCATCGCTGGGGAGAACTCGAATTTGGAAGTACCAATTTGCAAGGTCTATGGTGGATCTGAACTTTGCTCCGTCAACAGTTCTGAGTATCATGGCTTGGTTGGGGATCGCTCTATGGTGCTTGATAGTATTATCATTCCTTGGTACAAGGTCTGCAAGCAGTCTGATTTCACAATTAGGTTTCAGCTTTGGGAATATGTTGACTGGGTTGTGTGCCTCGCTTGAGTAAATGATTCCTTTTGCTTTCCAGTCTTCGATTAATGCTCAGTATGCTGGCATGATCTTGTCAGGGAATGTGAAGAATCTCGGATTATGGTCCGAAGTTGTATCTTTCAGCTGGATGTGGTGGTTGACATCTCTCAAGGGTGTTCTTCTGCTGTTTTCTTGTCAGGGAATACTGTTGGAAACTCGGAAATGAAATCAGGGGCATCTGCTTCTTTCATGGCTGAAAATCGTGCATGTGTAGCTTTCTTGCAGGTCAAGGTGATTCCTTTGTCAGGGAAGGTGATAATAGATTTTCCGCAATCTATTACAGCATGGTGTGCAGTAAAGTAAGGCATTCCTAGGAAGATATCATAATTGTCCAGGGAACAAACTAGGGCTTCAGAGATATCACCACTTTCCTTGTCAATGTGTATGACAGGCTTTGAAACATAGTTGATTGCTGAGTGTGATACTTTAACTGCCATCTTCAGGTTGATTGAAGTCTCGAGGTCTCTGATAGGGATATGGTAGTTAGTAACAAATTTTCCTGATATCAAGTTGTCTCCTGTGGTTCCTGTGTCGAATAGTGCCTTTGCCTTATAGCCATTGACTGTAATGTATGCTTCAAGGGCTTGGGATTGAGTTCCACTAGGTCCTGCTGGTTTGTGGTAACTGTGGCTGATACCTTTGCATTGGGATCATCTTCCTAGGTGTGGTATGTTCTTCTGACATTCTGGGGTCTCCTGGTTCAGCCAGGGCCTACATTTCCTCGCTGCATGGGACTCCTACACTTCTTCTTGTCACCGCAGTTATCGGAGTAGTGTCCATATTTTCCATAATAGTAACAGTCATTGTCTCTCCTGCACCGATCCTTCTCAGCCTGGGAGACTCTTGGATGCTGAGAGGTGTTGTAGGAGAATCTTGGTTGATTTCGCTGGGTGTTATTCTGGGAGCACTTGGGTTCTTGTTGAGCAACTGCATTAGAGGTTGCATTTCCTTGACGATTTCCATAGAGTCCTGTAGAGTGGGCAATTGCATCCCGCTTTTCTGCTATCTCCACTAGCTGGTCAAAGGAGGTATCAGAAGTGATGTGTGGCTTCATTTCACGCTTGAGTTTGATATCCATGGCATATAGGAGTCTCTGCTTTGCTGAATAGTCCAAAATTGTTCCTTGGGGTAGACGGTCTCTCAAGATTTCAAGTCAGATTACAGTATTGGTAATCTGAGGAGTTTTTCCGCCGTTAGTTTGCTTGACTTGTAGCCACTGTTCATAGATGGTATCTGTGGATGTGGAAGGAAGGAAATAGGTCTAGAATTTTTGTTTGAGTCCAGCAACTTAGTGGTCTCCTTGGGAAGCTTCATACTGGGAGAATTTATCGAGGGCGTTCTCTCTGCAATAAGCTCCATAGTATGGCAGGGTTTCAGGGGCATCTTCAGTCATGCCAAAGCTGGCGATGTATCGATGGACTGTGTTGAACCATGAGTTGATTCAAATTGGATCACGATCTTTTCCTTCTCTTGTAAATGTAAAGGGTGCAGGTCATCTAGGACGATAATTTCCTTCTGGGTGGGCTGACATGGCGATCGGTGCAGGGCTTGGATTGCTTGGTGGACATTGTGGACTAGGTGGTCTTAGTGGACTAGGTAAATCGTCTGGTGCAGGGCTTAGTTCTCTGGTTTCTCTTGGTAGACTGGGTGGTCTAGGTGGCGAGGCTGGGGGTGCTGGTCTTGGAGTGTCCTCTGGACCAGAATCTGATTCTGATTCTGAGCTTGGTTCTTTCTTGGATTGGACTTCTTGGTGGAGCTGTTCTTGGACTTGTTCTTGGACTTGTTCTTGGACTTGGGCTTGGACTTGGGCATGGACTTGGACTTGGACTTGGACTTGGTGTGGAGCTTGGGATTGGTCTTGGTCCTCTTCTTCACTGCTACTGCTATTTACTGAAGATAGTTCTGAATCCTCAGATAGTGGTGTAGGTGGGGGTACTGGTACTTGACTTTGAGGTCCTGAGGAGGATGCTACCGATCCTCTAGTGAAGTGCCTTCTGGTATCTCCTGGAATCGAAATGGTTGCTAGCTAGGGTAAGCTGGTCTTGCCAGTAGTCCGCTCAAGGCCTTCTTGGAAACAGGGAGGTGTACTAGTACTGCAGGGTCAAGGTAGGCGAAGGGTGATCAGTCCTCTGCCGAACATCAATGGTATACTTGAGTCTACGTCAAAAAATGTAACCTACTTCCAAGTATTTCGAGAATCCCAAAGGGACTCTGAAGATACTATTAGGACAGGGGGAGGAGTGTCGATGGATAGCTTTACAATAGACAAGGTAAAAGGTATAGAACTGTTAGAGTGACCATTCAACTTGTAGTATTAAAGATGATAGTCCTGTGAGGCTTGAGAGTCCGAATCCTTAAGGCATTGCAGGCTCTTTAAATACAAAAGATTGTAGCTAGGAAAACGTAACAAAAGCGCAAACATCCTGTTCAACAACATGCTAACAGAGTCAGCATAACAAGGTAACCATATTCTGAAAACAGAGGGTGAGAAGCTACAGGATAGAGCTAACAAAACAAGTAATGGAAACCAAACAGGAGGGAACAAGAGATCTCTACTACTATACAAATACAGTAGGTATAGTAGGAGGATAGCGATACCCAAATGGGTAGAAGCAATGAAGGGGTAGTGATAAGCGAAACAAGGAAAGAATAACTAGTTAAGAAGTCATAACCAAGTAGGAAGGGGCAACCAAATAGGGGCGCTTATCAGGTATAAACCCAAATAAGTAATAACCAACATCAAGTCAATAGTAATAGGAGAAACATAGTAGGATTCCGTTACATAACAAGCCCTTGAGAAGCTTTTATTCTTTTATCATACCTTTAAAGGAAGTTTTCCTGACTGTTCTCTGACTCTCTTGATTCCAGCATTGCCTAGGCAATTCAATAGTACCGAATTGGCTACCCTGTAAAAAACAGTGCCTTTAATATTTTCACTGATGGAGCCTTTAAGTATTGTAATATTATCTAAAGATAGAAGATGTTGCTATGCAAATGTTCAATGGCTTTGCGTATAGGAGAAGAACAATAATGTGTTGCAGGGTAGCCAATTTGGTACTATTGAATTTTCTGGGAAGTGATTGTATCGAGAAAGACAGAGAGCTATCAGGGAAACTCACTTGCAATAGTTGATAAAGATAAAGGTTTCCTGAATGATTATATTACTGAATAACTTAATAAGTTGATATATTGTCAAGGTCTCGTCTCTCTTGCTTGCTAATCCCTCTACTACTAGGGGTAGCTAATTCTTGATATACTCTTCCCAGTACTTAAGTTGGCTATATATAAGAAGTATCCTTGGAAATCTCGACCATGGTCTACAAAGTGCAAACATAGTTTTTGTAACAGGCGCTAGCCTGTGTGAACGGATATACAATAGAGCCTAAGCGGTAGC
>QFET01002393.1:0-16870 GCA_003316355.1 Tuber calosporum
CAAGGGAAGGTTAGGATCAAGAGGGCTGGGGGACTGTGATGCAGATGACGAGGCCAGGCCTGGGCACTTCTGCGGGTGGGGCAAGGGGGGCAGTAGAGCTAGGGCGGCCGCCATATGGGTTGCCACGCTCGGAGGTGCGGGATTGTGGCCTAGAGGCCCTACCAGTGTTGTGAGCCATCCGTGTTAGGGGTTGGTTCAGGGGAAGTGTCGGGTCGCTTATAGGTGAAGCCTAAGCGAAAAGTGAAATTTGGTGTGTAGAGATGGTTGCCACACAAATCCTGGTGGTTTTGTGCGGCCGAATGCGGTAATATTTTCAAGCGAGAGGAAAGAACAGGGCGCGGAGCGTGGCCATTTCTCTTACCCATTCCAAGAATTTTATATCAAATTTCTTGACTTCGCACTTTGCAATTATTGCATTCGACATTAGTGTTTGTCCCACGGTGCAAATTAGGTATAAGGTAATATGGGTTGAGTCCCAATATTCGTGCTCTCCGTCAGAATATAGGAAACATAATTGTGGTTGGTTTTCTTCCAACCGCATCTCTGAACCGCCAAACCCTTAGCTTGCTCATTCTGTATTATCTAAGTCCATGACTTCATGAAGTTCTCGCTTATCAATCTTTTCCACAATCATATGGGCTATTCAGTCTCCTGTGTGTACTTAAAAAGGATTGTCAGTAGTGTTGACTAGGAGGAATAGAACCTCGCCTCTTTAGTCTGCATCCACTACTCCAGCTCCAATACATTTACCATGCTTGACTGCCAATCTACTTGGTGGTGAAATACGTACATAGGTTCCAATTGGTAAGCCAATAGCTTATACTGTCCCTACGAGCACTTACCCTTTTGCAGGAACTATGTTGTCTTCGGTACTATATAGACCATGAGCGGCAGCTAGCTTGGAACCTCAAGTGGGGATTCTTACTTCCTGTTGAAGTCTTTTAATCCTTATCGTATTGTTCATTTCCTTTTGAGGCAATCGCTCTTTGAGGTGTTATGAGTTTTCTTTGCCCCATATAACTGACACAACTAAGTTTCGGTTATTCTGGAGGTTTACAAAGTGATGAGCCTGCAGTATAGCCTGCGTGGCATGCTCAGCTGCCTCGTCAGTGCTGTACTCTGGCAGCCTGCTTAAAGCATCAGGTTTGCCCCCTCTGGTTCCAGGTTGGTAAATGATGATAAAGTTAAAATCAGTGAGCTTCTAGGCCCAGCGGATTTGTCATACTGACCTGGCCTTTGTTGTGAGGAAATATTGTAGGTTTTGATGATCAGTGTATATAGAGAAAGGTTGAACAGTCCCAGCAAGGTAGTGTCGCCATTCTTCCAACGCAACCAATATTAACAACAGTTCCTTGTTATGAATGTCATAATTGCATTCAGAAGGTATCAACTTTCGCGAATGGAAAACGACGGGATGTAGGTTTCTGTCCAAATATTAAGAAAGGACACACCCAAGAGCATAATCGCTAGCATCCGTTTCTACTACTGTGTCTCTAGCTGGATGGAAATGACACAATATCGGAGCTGTGATCAACCTACATTTGAGCTCCTCAAACGCTTGCTGTTGCCTTTCACCCCAAGAAAAATCCTTTGGGTTTCCCTTAAGTAAATCAGGCCTTCTCACACATAGTACGGAGAAATTCTTTATGAATCGCCGGGAGAAGTTAGCGAAGCTCATAAATATCTGAATATCTTTTACCAAGGTAGGTGGTTTCCAGGCCTTGATTGATTCCACCATACTGTCGCTCATAGTAACTCCATCAATAGCAACAATATACCCTGAGAACTCCACTCATGGCAAGTAGAAGGTGCTTTTTGTAAGTGAGATGGCCATTCTGTAATCTCGCAGTTTTTCAAAGACTTCTCTAACCAATTTGAGATGATCCTTCTCAGATTTACAGAATATAAGTATATCAGCAAGTTATGCTTCAACTCCTTCATCGAGGAAGTCTTTCAGGATGATAGTCATTATTGATTAGAATGTTGTTGGTGCGTTTGCCAGGCCAAACGGCATGACATTATATTCATATAAGCCGTATCGTGTGGGAAAAGCTGTTTTCCATTCATCACCCTTCCGTATATGGATCAGGTAGTAACCGTCCCTCAGATCCAGCTTAGAAAAAATAGTGGCTCCTTCTACACGGTCGCGTAGTTCAGTCATCATGGGTAGTGGGTATTTGTTGTCGATAGTGACTTTGTTTATTCCTTGGTAGTCAACTACCAACCTAAGACGTTGATCTGGTTTTAGCACAAAAAGTATCGTTGCTCCAGTCGGTCATTTGCTGTGGGAACTTTTCCCTTGTTTAAACATATGATCCAGATATATTCACAGTGCTTTTAACTGCTTTTCTGAGAGGGGATAAATTGGTCCCCAAGGTGGTTGGGAATCTGGTTTGAGGTCAATAGCGTGATTGAAGGTATGATGAGCAGGTAGTTTGGCTGCTGTTGACGGGCGGAAAAGGTCATTGTAGTTATGGTATTGCGCGGGTAGTTTATCAAGGATTATTTCTTCCTCATCATCTACTTTGGCAATTCTTGCAATAACCACTGCCTCTGGATCTTGCAAAACTTGGTCATCCTACTCGATTGCTATTGCTGCATCCTCCGGTAGGAGGTGAAGCTGACATCTAAGAGCTTCAAACTTCCAGCTTTCTGGGTCTTGAATTTCTGTTATAGGATATTCATCATTCCACCTCGCAAATGGAATTATTATTCCATATTTTCCTGTTGGTGCGATCTCACACACAATCTTTGATAAGTGTTTATTTTTCCCAAATTCCAGGTAAAGGGGAAGGGTGAAATCCCTTCAAGTAGAAAATTCATCTTTAATAAAACCCAAAATGGGTATCGGATCCTAACAAGACTTGTAAGGATTATTTAATTCCTGGATTAAATTTTAGTGTATAATAAAGATATTGGATCCTGAGTCTAATAAGACTCTTATGCGATATCGTTTCCTGTAAACATAGATATGTGAATTTCCATCAGGATATTGGTAACATTTTAGTTCTTCTTGTTTAAGCTTCTGTTGCTTACGCGACATAGTTATATCTATTTGTCCTCGCTTAGAAAACATTATGGTTATATAGCCTGAGTGTTGTGACAACGCCAGCATTGTTTCGACCATAGAGGTCTCCTCAGATAAACTAAACTAATAATCAATTAATAAGATTCTGGGCGGCCCACTACGAGCGGTCTTTACCCCGTGCTTAGGGGCTACCAAAAAATTAAAACCCTCGTCAATAGGGGAGAGACCTAGTATAATGCCATCAAAAATGCAATAAGAAAAATTATACTTGTCTGCCTTTCCTGTAGGATAATTCCCTAAAGGCGTAATAATTTTGGAAAATAAATTTTATTCTGGACAGGAGCATGGAATTCTGAAAATAGTAAAAGTTTCCAAATTTGGAATATCTCGTCCCAAAGTGGTTATATTTGCAAATTGTTATCGTGGTTGTTATTATGTATACAATATAGATAGGTAACCAACTCGATCTCATAAGGTTTCCCTAAAGAGTTTTCAGCTGTTCAGCTATGGTCTAGTGGTAAAATGAGCCTGGCCAATTCATTTTGTCCGCAGCGTCCTGCGTTCAATTCACCCTTCTTGCCGATTAAACAACAGTAATTTGTATTGGAGGCAACTAAGGCTAGAGCATACCTGGGGGTCACTCCTGCTACTGCCCTGTACTTCCCGTGTGTCTAAAAATGGGAAGCACATCCAAGTGCCTAAAAAGGAAATCCTTCTTCTGAAGAAGTAAAAAGCAGAAACCTAAAATTAGAACAATATTAGGGAAAATAAAAAATAACTGAGATCTCCCTGACTGGGGAGGTCTCATCCTCCAGTTCCATGAATCCAATCAGTTGAAACATGCTACAGAATGATAGTTCCTAATATGCAAACATGGACCTGCATGCAAATTTATTTGTAGAATTTTGGAATTCTTTTTTATTGTTGGTAGCCTCATGGTCATGATGTTCAACACCCTAGACTTGAGGGTTCCCAGATTGGATTCCCGTCGCTATTACCAGTGCCCCAAATACCTAAGCGCCGTCGCCGTTGGTGCTATTAGGGCAGTTCTGTGTCTGATAATTCCCATAACTGAGGTGTTGGTTCGCTCTGTATCTGGTTCACCCTAGGCTGTCATATTCCTACAGCGAGAGCAGCTGTCTATAGTTTGCTGTATAATTTCAGTTAGTTCTTGGGTGGTAGCTTAGCGAAGGCTCTTGCTACCACAATTTCCATTCGATATTTTCGTCAGGTGTGATTGTTGAGGCAGCAGCGAGTGCAAGCCTTTTCTGCCTTTCTCTTATTCACAACATCTAGGAGGATTCTACAGTTAGCATTCTTCCAGTAAGTATGCTGGTCTTTATTATTATTACCCCCTTTCATTTCCGATAACTTGGTCTTAGCTGCCTTCCTGAATGATAGATTCTTTTTTTTTGCGTTTGGTTAGTGTATCCTTGTTTGGTATTGACTTCATTACCATTGTCATTACACTTTTGGTTAGGTGATCCACTGTTTGAGGTCTCTCTTTTGGATAATTTGCGCCGTTCAAGAAATTCCTCCTCTTGTGTGCCAACCTCCAGTATGCTTTCCATCTATTCCACATTGGAGGAAAACTTTAGATGGGATAACCGGCGAAGAATATCTTCTGGAAGTTTGATTTCCACCCGTACCCTAAAACTAATTCCTCTGAGACTGGCCTTGATGTTGAGATTTTGGAGAAGAAGATACGTGTCTATTTTTCCCTTATAGACTACCTTGGTCATTGCATCTAGGGCTCCTCATTCCTCCTCGATGCCTATATATCGCTTCGTCATTTCTTGCTGAAAGCTTACCCATCTGGAATAGTCGGAGACTCGGGTATATCCACCTAATCCACCCATTACCTTCCTGTATTTCTCTGAGAAGGATGCTGCTTTGTTCCCCTTTGTTTTCCCGAAGGCAAAAACTATTTATTGTGCATGATTTTCCCATTGTCTAGGATTTCGATCGAAGTAGTCTTCACAGGCTGTCAACCAGTTTGGAACATCATAGTTGTTATTTTCTTCTAAAAGGTAAGGTGGTTCCGTGATAAACGTTGCTGGTTGCGAGAGTACACCAATATGTTCTAAGAAAGCCAAAGCCATAATTAACCTGTCCTTGGGTACATCGTTTAGGGAACAGATGGTAAACGGGGAGCAACGTTCTAGCCTGCTGCCCTTTCTACTCCGTCCATCCTCTCCATCACTATCCGACCTATTATCATTTGGGTCAGGGGCATCACCAAAGTTACCTGGTGGTGGTGGCGGCGGAAGTAGGTTATTTCCTCCGAGGCCAACTCCTTTTCGTTTATTCTTCCTTGAAGTTGATGCTGATTCCTTTGTAGGAATAGTACCTTCTATTGGTACCATTGATTGTCTTCGGTTAGACAGTCCTGGATCACTATCATTAGGTCCATGCTGTATTGGTGCAGTTGTCTTTTCTGCTAACCGAAGTACCAGAGCATCTAGGAAGGCCTTCATACCCGCGCTCTGTTAGCTCTGCTGTTAAGCAGCCATTTCGCGTTGCTCATTCATTCTTCTGGTCTATTCGTCTTTATGTTGGTTCAACTTAGTATTGAGTTCCATTAGTGCCTTTTCCAGGATTTGGTCCCTTGTTTTGGAGACTTGGGCCAGTTGCTCCTGTTGAGCCTGTTGGCGTCGGAACTCTTCTTGAACCTGGGCACATAACCTTTGCTGCTCCCTTTCGGTATCGCAACTCAAATGTTCCAATGCATGGCGACCTTCCTGTATTTTAGCATCATTGATAACTTCACCTCGACCATACGGCTCTGCAATATTTTTAGTAATATAAAACCCTGCCTGGCCTCCTGCGATAGTTTTGAGATCGCTATGTCATTCTCATCTGCACTTTCTTTCAATGATCGGTCCTGGTGGTGTAATATATAGACAATATTTTGCTAGAAGTTATTCAGCGAATTGACAGGCTTCTTGGTTCGCTCAGCACATTACAGAATTCTTGATGGTGGACGACTCAAATGAGTAATTGGAGAGCTGGTATAGCTTTGGGACGGGATTAATGATATCCAAGGGGTAGATTCTATATCATCCTCTTCAATCTTCCGGTCATGTCCCAAAGGACTAGGAATTGGTGTGTTATTGTGGGCCATATCCATGGCTGCTCGCTTAGACTCCAAGATAACTATTTAACCGATAGTTTTCTGAAATACAATAGTTCAACTATTTCAATTAGCGGTATTTCCTCAAAGTCAGCAGTAAGTATCTCTACCAAAGAGGGTAGAGTATATTATTGTTTCCGTTTAGTAAAGACGATTATCCACCCTCTATCATGACGGTAAATATGTTACGTATGTTTTCGCTATATGCGAGCAAGTTGTCAGAGTGCTACTGATCGGAGGTCAAGTGTGTACTCTTGGCAACAGAGAGGAAATATGTTGTCAAAAGTGAGAGGTCGGCAATGCCCACAATGTTGGCACTGATGAAAACTGTCAGTGTCAAAGTATTCTCTTGGTATGAGAAAATGTAGAATTGCTTTGGTAACAGGAAAGTAATAAAATAATATTGCAGGATAGCCAATTTGGGACTATAGAATTGACAAGGCCGTGCTGGTATCGAGAAATTTGGAGAACTGTCTGCAGAGCTCATTAAAACGTATGATTAAAGATAAAGGTTCTCAAAGGCTTTATAACCGAATTTGAATATATTGTTAAGGTCTCTTCTCCATTGCTTGATGATCCCTTAACTACGGGTCACATTTTTTTTTTTTTTTTTTTGATTATCTCTATATTCACTATTAATGTACAGGAACCTGCATGAAGCACTAGCGATAGCATAAACGAAACATTAATTCCAAAGGTGCAAAACGAATGAAATAACCGCACAAGTTCTCCCCTAGTAATAACCATACCGTCACTGCGCCCAATAATGGCGACTAATTCAAAAAGTATAAAATGACATGAAATCAAAGGATATCATAACCGCAAGGAGGCATAGAGCAGGAAAGAAAAACCACTTAGTCTGAGTCATAGTCGGAGGAGGAGGAGGATGAGGTAACGGTAGAGAAACCGCTAGTATAGTGGGTGGGAGGTTTGTGCATGTGGCGCGGATGTATGAGGTGAGACCTAGGGTCATGTCCAGGTCAGCCCAGAGTGGTGAGTCATGGCCTATCTAGGAGAGCTTCAGAAGGTAAAGGTGGTGTTCTTGGGACTGGGAGGGGCAGTGGAGAATTGCATGCTCAAAGGTTTCATCCTCTGATTTGCTGGAAGGACAGGTAGAGAGCGATCGGCATCGCTCCATGAGGGTTGCACAGCAAGATAACTCTTTCCAGCACGCATCTGGTGTATTCTCCCAGCTGTATAGCAGTCGTGGCCCATGAAGGAATATGTGTGGAGGGACGGCTCAAGCTGGTAGTAAGGGGGGTGTGAGGACAGGAGTGTCCAATCAGTGAGGAGGTCCTTTCTGCAGTCTTCCTTGATCAATTTGTAGGAGAGGGTGCCTGGGATTGGAGGAGGGGGGGCAAGGACTGTGCCTGGTAGGAGGTGGGAGTTTATTAGTAGGAGTTTGAAACTGTCCTCTGTCACCTAGATCAAGAGGTAGCACATTCCATCGATGGGGAGGTGAGAGAGGACAGCAGGAATGGGACTTAGTTGGTCTCAGCAGAGGGGGTTATAGTTGGCCCTAAGGATGCAAAGGAGGTGGCGGGAGGAGTCCCCTGCCCTAAAGTGGGAGAAAGATAGAAATAATAAAGGCAAGCGGGCTGCAGCCGGGTTGTTTCGGGAGGGTAGCAGGCAAGCAGTAGTGCTGCCATCCTGTGGCGATGAGGGAGGACCGAGTTGAGAGGGGGAATGCAAGCCTCACAGGGTAGGAGAGACACTCGAGTCGATGAGAAGCAGTTGGTGACCCACCTTTGGACCTTGCTCCTAAAGAGTTCCATTTTCCCTATCATGGCAGTGTTGGGGATGAGGAGGTGAACTCCGTAAGAGAGAATTGGTAGGAGCAGGCCTAAAGCGAGCATGCGGGTCAGGTACGTGACTATGCCGATGCCTGGAGGAGAGAGTTTTCTTATGAGACAAAATACCCTTTGCGCAAGGGCTAGCCTCTTGAGGAAGTGAGTGGTGGTTTCTATCGAGGGTGAGAACAAGTATCCTAGCCATTAGACTATGGAGCAAGGGTGGAAGGAACTCCCATCGATAGAGACAGGAGCCTGAGAGGAGGGAGAGTGATCCCTTAGAGTGTGCCAGTGGAGGAGTCCAGTTTCAGAAACTGAGAAGGACACTCCCCCTAGGGTGGCCTTCCTGCAAAGGCGGGTCTAGTATTGTTGAAGAAGCTGTGTGTTCCTCCGGTATGACCCAGACCCAACTGTAACATTAAAACATCAACATAGGAAAACATAATCCTCTTAGGGATGGACAAGTGCAGGGAAGATACATAAATTAAAAATAATAAAGGAGAGATAGGGGAGCCCTGGGGGGCACCCACTTGAACAGGCAAGAAAATATCCGGGGAGCGCTGAAAAATCAGTCGGCATTTGCAGTCAGTCAAAAAGTAACGAACCCAAGAAACCATATAAGGAGATATCCTTTTGGGGCGGAGTAGGGTAGATAAACAACTAGAGAAAATATTATTAAAGCCTTCTTTGATGTCAAGGAAGAGGATAGAGGTCTTGAGGCCTATACGCTGCAGTATGTGTACTTCGTGTATGAGGGCAGCACATGCATCAAAGGTGCTAGGGCGTGGAATCGAGCCACATTAGTTTGTGTGGATGAGGCCCTCGGTGCAGGCCATTAATGATAGGTGGGTTGCCATTATCCATTTCCAGAATCTTGGAGATAGTGTCTAGAAGGACAATGACTTGGAAGGAGGAGGGTGAGTTTTAGTCATATTTGCTGGGCTTGAAGAGGACAATGCCGCTGGCTTTTTTAACAGAGGGGGGGTGGGAACCATAGGTCAGCAGGAGACCTAGGAGGGAGGTAAGGAAGGTGGGGTTGAAATTGTTGATCCTCTTCCATATGCCATAGGGGATCAGGTCAGGCTTGCGGGTTGAGGTGTTGGAGGACTTGCGAAGGACAAGGGAGACTTCCAGTTTCTGAAGTGGCAGGAAATCCACAAAAGGGCGCAAGATAGATGGTGAGGGTTGGGGGTCTTTGGGAGGGAAAAAATAATGCAATAGGGAAGTGTTGACTGCGACAGGTGTCGTGGAATTGAGAAAGGAGGGGAACCGGTTAAAGGGGCGTCCGCTAGTAATCCAGCAGGCAGCCCATACTGACTTAGAGTCCAATAAGGCAAGCAATAAGATCCAGTGAGATGCCACTGCCTTTTTTATGGCCTTGATATATGCAAGGCGGGAGGCATAGGCACTTTCGGAGAGGGTGGTGGCGGGCAACATGCGTGATATTCTTGCCTCGCTGTTGAAAGCTTGGCAGAGCTGTGATAGCTCAGCTGTCAACCATGGCTTTGACCTGAAGCAAGGGCGCTTGTTTGGTGTGTGTAGGGCTAGGAGGGAAGTGAGAATGCCCAGGTGGTGGTCGAACCAAGCACTAAGTGAGGTTGAGGTTGGGAGCGGGAGAGGTGGTGGGACTGATAGATCCTTGATAAGAGGGGAGAGATGTGTCAATCAGTTTTAGCCAAGTTAGGGGTGGGGTCGGGCTGGCATTGAAAGGCATTGGAGAGGGTGATTGTGATTGGGACATGGTCAGACCCATTCAGTAGGAGGGTGACAACCCATGAGCTAACAAAGGGGCAAGAGAGGTATTTGCGAAGGCAAGGTCTAAGACTCCAGGTTTGGATGTGCCGTCGAAGGGGAACCTAGTAAATACACCTGGAGTGTTTAAAAGTAAGTAGTCTAGCCCGAAGGCCTGGTCAAAATAAGAGGAAGGAAGATTAAATTCAGTATTAGAAGGACCTGTAGAGGGTCAGAAAGAGGATGATGGAGGTTCAGATCCCCAACCAGAAGGGTGGGGAAAGCATGTTTCCTAAATAAGGAAGGTGGGGTGATCGTAGAGAGGTGGGATGAACGCCCAGTGGTGGAGTATGCATTGTAGACACAAAAAACCCAATCTGCCGAATTAAACAGGCCTGAGGGGGAGTGAATATCTATTGCCATAAAGTCTAGCCAGTCGAAAAAAACTGGTAGTAGTGCAAAAACTTACACGAAATCAAGGAGAGCATAAATGGCAACCATAGGTTTGGCACCGTTAGTAGTAAGTGGGGAAAAAGATTTATAAGAGGAAAATATTGGTAGTCGCTCCTTCAAGACTAGAGGATCCTGGAGGGCGACCAAGTGTGGAGGGGTAGGCATAGCCTTAAGGCTATTGAATAAGCAAAGAAACACATTGCAGCTCCTAATGCAGTTATGCTGAATGAGGGTGAGGGTAATGCCTGGCGCCTGCATCAGGGATGGGGGGTCCAGTGCGGGACTCATTGGCATGGAAAGCCCGATGGGCTGTGCGGGAGCGGAGAAACGAAGAGCCAAGTAGCGACTGATGCAACAGATTTAGGGCGAGGGTTAGCTGGAGTGCCAGTTGGTGGAACTGGCTATCGGGGGTTGTAAGATGCATGACGGCAGTGGATGGAGAGGGAGTCCTGGGGTGGTCCAGTAGGGCGGCTGCATCCTGGTCCATGACATCATCAGGACCTAGTGCACCCTCAGGCTCAGAGGGGGCGTCATCAAGAGTGGGAGGTAGGGGGCGGGATGGGCTGAAACGGTCTGTGGCAGGGTGGGCTCCTGCACAACTAGAACAGAAGATGTGGGAGGCAGGACAGCACCAGGCAACAGACTTGGTGTTCCTGCCCTTGGAGTATGTGAGGTTGGGGCAGCAGTGCGCCTCTCATGTATGTGCTAGAGCACACAGAGGGAAAGTGGGGGGTAAGTTTGGAGAAAGCGTGCTGAGTCGATTACGACGTCAGTTGTATTGCGAACTGACTCAGAGAGGGCAGGAAAGAGGTCAGCTTGGTCCTCTGTGAGGTAGGCTATAAGTAGGCTATGGATGCCCAATTGTACTTCATTAGAGGCGGGGCTGAAGGGGTATTTAGGGTTGTTTCCTACTGGGAGAGCTTGGTTAAGACGGTTAGTCATGGCTTCATAATAGGGTGAATAAGAAGTGGAGGGTGTGTATGGGTCAGTGCCCAGGAGGGTGAGTGATCCTTTAGGATTGACACGTGCGGAGATGGAGTGGGGAATTGGGCAGTTGGCCTGCCTTAGGATGGCAGCCATTAGGTCGGGGCGGTGTCTGCCATCCGGTCGGCTTCTGTATAAGGTGCATGTGAGGTGCGATAGGCGAAGAATCTGCACTCGACGCAGAGTAACAGTACCGGTCCTCATGACTGAGGGCTGGTGTAGTTGGACACTGTGACAGGTACCGGTATGGCGGGTTTCTTCCCTTTGCTTTTGGTTCCAGGTAGAGAAGACAGTCCTGCTGTGACTGCAGCATACGACTTGTTGGCCGGGCGGACCTGGGTGTTGGCTGGTCAGGTGTTGGAGACTGAGGGTTGTAAGCCAAACTCGGTTAGTAAGGAGTATTTGCCAAACCTGTATTCTTGGGCTTCCCGGAGTGTGGGTGGCGGACGGCATATACGGCGGTGTTGTCATACCACTGTTTATCAACTGTGTCATAGCCTGTGAGGTCGAGGTTGGGTCCTTGATTTGCCTCTTGTGCAGGTTGGGGTTGATGGTTGGGGAGTGACCTAGGTCGAGCCGGAGGGTGGCGAGGAGGGACCAGGGGAGGAGCAGGGGGCTGTATAGCAGTGGCTCCTGTCGTGACACGAAGGGAGAGGTCTCAAACTGTAGCCTCCAGGGTTGCGATAGTGGGAGGGGCTGGGGCAGAGATAGCTGATGAGATCTCCTCAACGCACATGGTCAGTATAGGAGGTCGGCTAACTATCTCATTCATTATGGAGAGGGCGGTGCACAGGAGTGGACTGATGGTAGCCTCCCCAGCGGAAAGATTGTGGAGGAGGGAGTTGTCAAACGCAGGGAAGGATTCACAGAAGAGGCTAAACTGGTTGACTATAGTGTACAGGGGGTTCTGGGTTGCGATGAAGTGGTCAGGGAGGGGTCCAGGGGTGCTGGCATGGGAGGAGTGGGCTGAGTAAGGGGCTGGGCGGTGCTGGGTGCGCGAGGATGACCTGGAGGGGCAGGAGATGCTGTGGCTATTACTGTTACACAGGGAGTGGGGCTGTGTCACTAAAGAGTGAAGCTAGAGCGAGTGGCAAGATTTGGTATGTCATGGCCATTGCCATACAAAAAAGTGAAGTTTTGATTAGCTAAAAAATGCAAGAATTTGAATCAGGAGGAAAATAGGCAGTGTGGAGCGTGCCCCTTAACTATGGGGTTTTTTTTTGATTATCTTATATATTCGCTATTAACGTACAGGAACCTGCATGGAGCGCTAGCTATGGTATAAACAAAATGTTAATTCCAAATGTGCAAAACCTAAGAAATAATCGCACAAGTTCTCCTCTAGTGATGACTATACTGTCACAGCGCCCAACAATAGTGACTAATTCAAAAAGTATAGAATGAAATAATATCAAAAGAAATCATAACCGAAAGGAAAGATATAGCAGGAAAGTCAAACCACTCAGTCTGGGTCATAGTCGGAGGAGGAGGAGGTAGCAGTGGAAAAAAGGGCAGGCATGGTGGGTGGGAAGTTCGTGCGAGTAGCGCGGATGTATGAGGCAAGACCAAGGATCATGTCCAGGTCGGCCCAAAGTGGAGAGCCATGGTCCATCGAAGACAGCTTTGCAAGGTTAAGCTTGCGTTCTCGGGACTTGGAAGGGCAGTGGAGAATTGCTTGTGCAAAGGTTTCACCCTCTGAGTCGCAGGAAGGGCAGGTGGGAGAGCGATCGGTATTGTTCCAGGTGGGTTGCGCGGCAAGATGGCTCGTGCCATTGCGCATTTGGAGAATTCGCCCAGCTGGAAAGCGGTCGAGGCCCATGAAGGCATGTGGGCATAGGGACAGCTTGTACTGGTAGTAAGGAGGGGGTAGGGACAGGAGTGTCCAATCAGTGAGGAGGTCCTTTCTGCACTCCTCCTTTATCAATTTGTAGGAGACAGTGCCTGGGATCGGAGGAGGGGGGGCCGAAAATATCGCAGTATCAAAGGCTGTCTCTTATATTTAATAAGGCGGCACTGAGATTTGAACGCAGTATCTTGTAGACTAAAAAGCTGTGATTCCACTATTGCGCTACTGAGTCGTAAGGATACAGGAGGAGAAAACCCGAAATATATATACCCATCTCCGTATCACGTAAAATCCAGCCATACATGTGACTCGTCATATGTGTATGTGTTACATGACTCACATACACACATGACTACATAGAATGTGATAACGTATTTTTTCCAACACTTCCCCTACGTTTCCATTTCGATCTTCATCAGTAATTTCTCAAATGAAATCCGCGATAATCCCTTAGTACATAGATCTGATACATTGTTTTCCGACTCAACTCTAACTATTTGAATATCTCCTTTCTCACGCAGCTCTATAACAGAATGGTACCGGACATCGATGTGTTTGGTTCTATCTGAGACTCCATGGTTCTCGGTGAGACTTGTTGCAGCTGTATTATCCCAGTATACAATCGGCATTGTTGTGATGCCCATTTGCTTTAAGCCTCGTCTAATCCAAACACTCTGGTTTGCCGCAAATGACAGTGCGACGTATTCGGCTTCTGTAGTAGATTGAGCTACTATGCGGTGTTTCTTGGAGCGCCACAGAACTGTATGCCCATGAGTCTGTATAATCAATCCAGTGAAGGATTTTCTATTGTTGAGGTTCGATGCATAGGAACTGTCGCTGTAGACTTCTAGAGGCAGAGCCTCTGTATCGTGCCGGAAGCTTAGTCCTTTGTTCTTTGTACCTTTAAGATAGCGAAGAACTCGTTTGGCAGCTGTTAGGTGGGTGTTTGTTGGGTTGGATGCAAACTGACTGAGGAATGCGGTCGCATATGCGATGTCTACTCGGGTAGCGACGGCAGCATACATCAAGGATCCTATTATGGATTGGTATGTTTTCTGGTCGCAGAGTTCCTCATCAGGAGTAGCTTTAATAAGTGGTGAGTGTGCTTCGATTGGGGTTTTGGCTTCATTTGCATCAGTCATACCAAATCGTTCAAGAATTTCTGTAATGTATCTTTCCTGGTATAGCTTGATACCGGTTTTTGCTCTTTTGATTTGGATAGCGAGTAGCATAGATGCTTCACCAGAATCGGTACACTGGAAGCGGGATCGTAGTTTGTCAACACACTGGTTGACTTTGGAGGGATTGCCGGTGATGAGAATGTCATCAACGTATATACAACAGTATAACTCTGTTGCAATTAGGATACATGGATCGAAGTCGCTAACCTTTAGATTCATTGTTTCTAAGGCTTGGGTAAGATGTTGATACCATAGGCGTGGAGATTGTTTAAGGCCATAGATTGCTTTCCGTAACTTCCATACTTTTCCTGGTATGCGGTACCCTTCAGGAATTTCTAGATATGCTTCGTAGTCTATGTTGCCATACAGGAATACACTCTTGATGTCTAGTTGTCGTAGGACGTATCTTCTCTTGATTGCTAGACTTAACAATACCCGTAATGATTCTAGGCGTGCTACAGGGGCATATACTTCTTCGAAGTCTTCCCCTGGTATTTGGCTGAATCCTTTGGCACAATATCTCCCTTTTCGTCTTTCAATGGTTCCATCTGTTTTAACCTTTGTTTTATATACCCATCGTCCTTTGAGAACTCCTTTGGTATTAGGTCTGTCGACTTCGTCCGCAACCTTTCTGCTTTTCAGAACATCCATTTCCTCCTGCATTGCTATCTGCCATTCAGCCTGTTCTTCTGACTTCATTGCTTCTGCGTAGCTTGTGGGGTCAGGCTTGTAGTAGGAGAGTCCAACGAAGGATTCCTTGCTCATGGCAGTCTGTTGTTGTCGAATTTTCTCGAGTATCGCTTCGCGTTGCAGCTTATGTTGTAGACTAACTTGTTCAGGGGAGCCTGTCCCTCCTTCACCTCGCATGTAGCTTTTGAATGTTTCATCACATTTTCTCAATTTGGCATTCGAGTCCTTGAGCTTGACTTTGGCTAGGTCCTTTCGATATTCCAGACCTTTGGTGGTTTGGAATCGGGTACGAGTTGATAGTCGTCTTGGAGGTTCATCAGGGTATGCTCCTGGTACCTCTATTTCTTCTGCATGGTCTTCGTATTCGACTGGAGGATTACTTTCATGTTGTTCTTTGTTTTCTGGAAAGGCTTCTTTCTCCGGAATTGTAGCAGTATTTTCTTGATGATATTCGAATGAAACTCCTTTCATTATCCCAAACCTGATGTCTCTTGCTTCAGTCACCGTATGTCGTTTAGGTATGTAAATCCGATATATTGTAGGACTGGAAGTGTAGCCTACTAAGTGACCTTCTTCAGCTGTAGGTTCCAACTTGATTCTCTTTTCTAAAGGAATATGTACTGTCGTAGATGTGAACCAAGGACGGAGGTGGTTAATGTTTGGTTTCTTGCCATATAGGTGCTCGAAAGGTGTTGTCTTTATCGTGGAATGCCATCGTCTGTTGTATAGGTAGGTAGCAGTAGAATATGTTTCCCCCCATAGAAACTTTCGATCGGCTGGCAACATACATCGTACCATAGTTGTAAGGGTACGATTTATTGTTTCGGCAACACCGTTTGATTCAGGGTAGTAGGCTGGTGATGTGGTATGCATTGTACCTCTTTCCTTTAAGAACTGGGATACCTTCTGGTTTACATACTCTGTCCTATTATCGGTGTGGGGACGTTTGATTCGTACTTCGAATTGTGTGTGTATAAGGTTCTAGAAATCTTGTATTGCATTTTCAGCTCAGTTCTTTGACTTTAGCAAGTATAGCCAACAGTATCTGAAATAGTCGTCCACGAATGTCATATAATATTCGTTTTTTCCTAAGGTTAGGACTGATATACGACCGCTCAGATCTGAATGGATTTTCTCGAAAGGTTTCTTTGTTTCGATATTTTTTCCAGGTGGCACACTATGTGTTGATTTTTGCGTCTTGCAATTTTTACAGTTAAAGTCTTGAGGTTGGGGAATGGGCAATATGTCGTTATAGCAATCTCGAATAGTGCTAGGATGACCAAGTGCCAAGTGTCTTTCCTCATAAGGTGTCATAAGAGCCTTCTCATTATGTGTCCTTATATACCACAGTCCGTCTTTTTTCTCCGCAACCATGAATATCCTTCCATTCTTCACATATCTTCTCTCTCCTTTCTCAATTTCCACTCTTACTCCAACATCATCAATCCTTGATTCAGACACTAAGGAGTATCGAAACGATGGTACATACAGTACTCTTCGGAGTTGAACCGTATGTCTGGATCCGTCCAGCAGTCGCACAGGGATCTGAATGTCTCCTGTTCCGGTTGCTTGATGAGTTCTGCCATCTGCCGTTACTATATTTGCTTTTGTGGGTGATAGGTTTAGGAAGTCACCTTCGTTTGGTGATATGTGGTCACTGGCTCCTGAATCACAAAGCCAACTAATTGTCATCCTCCTATTGCTTTCATTCGCAATTTGTTGAGACTTGGTCATCAACACGGTAACGGTAGCGTTGGTAACATTTATCGATTTTGGTCCCTTGTTTCGATATTTTTTCTCCTTGTCTCTTTTGAGACCATGGCAGTCCTTGAGGTTATGGTTGTCACTCTTCTTGTCTCGTGCTTTGCACCAGGAACAAAACTTCGTTCCTTTTTGTTTCCTTGGTACGAATAGCACTTTTTCATCTTCCCTTTGTTCAGTTTTCTCTGCTGCGCTGCTGACGAAGAATTCCCTCATGTCTACATAACGGTCATCTCCTCGTGCAGCCAGCATATCACATAGATCTCCATGTTG
>QFET01002395.1:0-13104 GCA_003316355.1 Tuber calosporum
GGGGGAGTCAGAGGGGTTCCTCTGAGGCTATTTTACTGATATGGGAGAAGAAGAGGTTTTGGCGCTTGAGGAGGAGGTTATGAGGTTGCGGGCTGGAAATGGAAATAGGAACATGGGTGGTCCTAAATAGAGGTTTGGTATGGTTCGAGACGTTTTATACTGGGTTCGCTGAGGTATTCGAAACCGGGGATGTCTTGGTATCATACCCCCCAAAAAGGAGAAAAATATACCTGTGTTCAATCCCCCCCCCCACACACGTCATGGTTTTTGTTATAATTGTCAAGTCATAGTTTAACAGCAATGTGGGATGGTTGATAGAACGGCAAGGTCTGGTGCGAAAAGAGGAGAAGGGTGAATTTGTCATCCGTTTTCACGCTATGGACAACTTTCCATTCATATAGGCCAAACCCTCAATTATCTGTCCTCGAGTCGGTATATAGCCTACGGTGAAGAAAAGAAAAGAAAAACCCCCGGAAAATGGCAGAGGGTCGTTATTGGGAAGTCTATGCTAGCTGGTGCGGAAAATGGGTAATAATGGCTCTGATTGGTGGTGAGAACCTCTGTTTACAGGAAAAAAAAACATTTGAACGAGATATAAGTAGAGGGAAAATGTGGAAGGAGTGGAGAGCCATGATATGAAATTGGGCGGGCATAGCGGTGACGGAAAAAAGTGCAGGCGGCGGCGGCGGGGAGTTGGGAAAAATGTCGAATCACTTTTTATGATCTTGTACACTGACCGTTGAATGATGATACCAGTATGATACCTCGGATAACCAGGATCAGACCAACAAACAAACAAACAAACAAACAAACACCCCTAGAACCTACCGCAGTTCATACCATACCATACTGCACTTCCACAATCACATGACTCAGTATCACTGCTGCCGCTGCCTATAATGAAGGGTAAACGTTCACTATACCATGAAAATGGTTGAGACCTTTCCATATACCATGAGGCAGCGGCGCAGGGTCATGTTGACGTGACTTTGTGTTTTGGCGGGTGAACTAACCATAACGGTGGAGAATTTTTTTTTTTTTTTGCCGACAAAGCTAGCTGTGACTGTGGGTTTTTCGCCGACCACACCCCCATATTTAAATGCCCCGGGCGCAGCCATCCTTTTTCTTTTCTTTGTACTCTCTTGAATTTTATTATTTCTTCAACCATTGGTACCACGGAAAGCATTGGACTGTAGTTCTTGCTTTGGATTGTAAAAGACAGAGTTGTAACTCATCTTTTCAATCCTACCATTCACGATAAACATGGATTATCCCAAGGATTCAATGCGGACACCAGCTGGAATTCTTAAAGCTCCTTCATATGTTGCAAAAGGAGAAAAAAAGGAATTGCCCTCGCCTGCAACAGCAAGAATCCTCCCACTCAATTACATACCGGCAGTATGTCGACAAAACGAACAAGGTCCAGAAGCATTATCCTATCACATTCTACAAAAACGATTGGCATCTCAACTGAAGCTTTCCGGAAAAGTCAAACAACAAGCAGAAGCAGCACAAGAGAGAGGAGATTCTATCTTTAGACACGAGTTTGGAAGTAATTGTAAGTTTAATTGATCAAATATTATTTTGCTATATAGTAATTAAATGAAATAGCCAATACTATTGAAGTGTTTTTCAAGATCAATAGCCATGGAAAGCGCCCCCCTCCTACCACGATAGGGACACTGGAAGATACAGAAGCCTTAGGCTGCAGCTTTGAGCAGATAGATGTTGAAGAGAATGGATTTTACGTGGCTTTGGATGGAAACTATGAAAAGATATTTGTTATGTTTGGTACGGGCCTGAAGCTGGTTTATGGGAAAGAAATTGGAGACTATGTGGAAAAGGCAATGTGTTGGAATATCGAGGATTACGAATCCATCAATCCGCCGGAAATGCCTAAGGATTCAGCCATAAGGACTACGAGAAATGGCTTCTTTCAAATCCTCATCTTTGTTGGCCACCTTGGGCACGCGCTGGAGTCTATTATTGGGGTATTTTGATGGAGCGAGGACATGCTGATCTTGGAAGTGTTGCTACTAAGGACACTAAAGTGAAGGCTCGGATGGACACAGTTGTCTGGCAGCTGTTTAAGGCAATTGGTGCCTTAACTAGAGCACAGCGGACCTTATTGGCAGCTGTTGACATGGAGTGCATTAAAAAGTATGAAAATATACTAACAAAATATCCAGAGTCAACAAGAAGACTTTTTGAAACTGATGAGAGAGAATGTTTCACAATTCGGGCATGCTTAGTAAATGTATTCACTGAGCCTCACGTGGATGGTGGAGATGTGAAAAATGGTTGGGCATCAATGTGTCCACTAGGTGAGTTTGAAAATGGTAATTTTTGTATTACTGAACTGAAGCGCAGATTTGTATATAAAGTTGGCTCTATTAGCTTTCTGAAGAGCGAGCAGTTTGAGCATTTTACTTTGAGATGGATGGGACACCGGTATTGTTTAGTGGCTACAATGTATGAAGCGGTTAAGAGGTAGTTGTTATCTTATAATAGATGAGAGTATTCAATTATTAAGTGTAGATAAGATAGCTTATAGAATAAATATTCTTTTTTTAAAACCCAACTTAGTACATTTTCAATCATCACTGGTCACTCGGAACTCTTTTTCTATTATTATACTTATTAAAACTCAAGACAATTTTATTCTTGGACTCTACAGCCTGTTAGAATATCAATATAATGAATTTAGACCAAATAGGTTACTTCATTAAAAAAGAAAGTCATATGAGAAGACCAAATTTGCCAGATAAAAGACTCTGGTTGTCCAGTCAATAAGCATTGATGCTACTTTTCTAAGTGAATCAAACAGGAAGAGGAAATATCAAAACAACGCGTAAATGGAGATAAACTGCTCATCTGCTAGTAGTACTTATATTGTTTACCTATTTAAAGAGAGAATATTCTCAATCTTTTTTATATATATCAATTCCTGAAAGTACTTCTCAACCGTATTTATCTCCCATTATACATATCAAATTTTCTACAATCATCATTTCAGATTCGTTCACTGTTCATTTTCTTTATACCCTATTCTACTTCCAACCATGCCTACTACTCCACTTGAGCTCGGTCAGGTATTTCCAAGCTTTGACAACCTGAAGTTTGCAGTTGAAGATTGGTCAATTGCTGATAAGTTTACATTTCGCATGCATCTAAAAGATAAGAATAGAGCAGATTACAGATGCAAATTTTAAATATTACATCTTGCTCAAGGCAATGAAAATGGTGTTGTATGCAATTGGAGGGTTTTTGCTACTCGAACGAGAGTTGAAGATATTAAGATGTAACGATTGGTGATTAAGCAAAGCAGAATTTCGCATGACTCATAGTTATGAGTCACAAGGTTGTTATATTTCGCACTATGACTCATTAGAAGTCATGGGGTTTCACATGATGCACACTTGTGCAATCATTGTTAAGTTGTGATTGGTTGATCGTGCGCATGACTCACATTTGTGAGTCATATGATGTAATGATTTTCGCACATGACTCACACTATGAGTCATGGGTTTCATGCATGTGACCACTTTAGGGCACATGACTTATTTTATGAGTCACCAGGGTTAGGGTTGATGGAAGAATGCCTATATAAGGACCTCTAGGCGACCTGTAGTTAGGACTCTTCACGCAACCATCTAAGTTCTTTCTTATACAATTACTTTACCTCTTTACCGTTGCATTCCCCTATTGGCGTTGTTCGATAGGAACCATAGGGTTCAGCTATCAAGACAACGTAGGCATAGACCTAAGAGCAATAGTGGAAATCCGCCTAGTACTACTCGTTGCAATAGTACTCCTACCCTGGTGGCTGAGATTATCGCCACGCCCCATACTGGACTATAACAACGGCCCGGTCATATTCATCCAACCCAAAGAGAAGTAGGTACCTGTTGCGAAACCAGGTTACAGCATAGGATCGTAACATTTGGTTGCGTCACCTAAGCAACACCTAACTACAAAACAGCTGACTCTACGGACAACGACATCGACCTTACTGAGGGAGAAATCGATACCTCAACGCTTGGCCCAGCACTTGAAGAAGCAATTAGCACTAATCTATCCAGAACCCAGTCACAAAGAACCACAAGTCCGGTGACACCTGAGCCTGTCTTACCAACAGGATCTCTGGAACCCGAAACCCCAAGACCAGAAAGGATGTCAGCCCCGGAACCAGCAACTGCCGGTGGTGGATCAGGAATCCAACTAGCAGGATTTACAACTGCACAGTTCCAAGAGATCCTGACTCTGATAAACAACCAGCGAGAAACAACCAACAACCGGATTAAGGTCGAGAAACCCCATACCTTCCATGGAACAAGGACCAAACTACGAACCTTCTTAGTACAATGCCAATTATACTTTGAAGCGACCCAAGAAACACGACATACGGAACGCATCACCTACGTCAAGAGCTTGTTAAGGGATGCAGCAGCAAGCTGGATAACCCCATTTGCAGAAGGATGCAAGCCGGAGACCTGGACTAGATATGAAGATTTCACTACAGCCCTCAAAGACCAGTTTGGGCATGTGGATGCGGAAAATGCAACTAGGACAAAACTCGACTGCCAGAGGCAAGGCAAGGAACCAGTCACGGAATACTGGAATGACTTTCACCTCACAGCTACAGAGGCGAATGAGGATGATGGTACACTAAGATGCCAATTCCTTAAAGGAATTAACCGAACGCTCCAGGACGCATGGGCAGCGGACCACATAGTGGCGGCAAATGTCGATGCCCTTGCAGCCTGGGCAATCGAAAAAGAAAACCGGATCAACATGATCAAGCACCTTCAAGGAAACAACAGTACCTTTATCCAACAACAAGAAACACCCAGGAACAATAACGGAACCTGGAAGTCGAGCAACAATATGGAAAGCCGAGGCGACCCAATGGACCTGGATGCTACCAGAAGGCGTCCACGACTAAACCTCTCACGAGCAGAATTCACAAGAACAAGGGACAACAACCTATGCCTAGAATGCGTCAGACCTGGGTCCAGATTCAGTAATTGCCGAAATAAAAGAGATGAGAAGGACTATACTAGGCAGTTCAACAGCAAGACCAACAATACTCGCTGGAAACCACGAACCAACCTACACGAAATGGAGATCAGAGAAACACCTGAAGAGTCGGGAAATGAAGAAAGTCCCCAGTAAGAGATGGGCTGCGGGACAACAAAACCAAAACTATCAGAATCGGAAACATCTACATGGTACTCACAAACACGGAAACATTGGAACAAGAAAAACACCATGCCATAGTCAAAATGCGTTTACATGGCAAGGACAAGACAGTTATCATCAACGGCATGATTGACTCGGGCGCTACAGAAAACTTTATCGACAAGGAATTCAACAACAAACACGGCATACAAACAAAGAAAGCGAAAGAAATACAGGAAATTTACCTTGCGGACGGGGAGCCAAGCGCTATGGGACCAATTACTCATATAGCGGAAGTACCTATGGATATCGGCAGCCATAGGGAAGTGGCAACCTTCCAAATCGCAGATCTACCCAATCATAAAGCAGTGTTAGGTCTGCCATGATTAAGAAGACACAACCCCAAGACAGATTGGGAAAACAACAAGATCACCTTTGATAGCGAGTGGTGTACCAGAGTATGCCTTAAAAGCTCGCCAGCATTGGACTTAGTCCCTGAATCGGAAGCCGGGGAAGAGAACTTGGAGATACAGTTCTCCACGATCCAGGCTAAGGATGTCCAGAACATCAAAATCCAAAGATTGAGCAATACGGCCACACTCCCTACACAGGGGTCAGTCAAGGCTGCAGGATATGACCTGTATGCAGACGAGAGAATTACGATACCAGCAAAAGAACAAGGAATCGTCAATAACGGGTTGGCTATAGGACTATCAGAAGGCACCTATGGGCGGGTGGCTCCACGCAGCAGATTGGCAGTTAAACACCAGCTTACTGTCAATGCGGGAGTAATCGACGCCGACTACTCAGGTGAAGTCAAGGTGGTCCTGGTCAACCTGGGAAAGGACAGTTACACAGTTGAGCCGGGAGACCGCATCGCACAGTTGAGATGCGAAAAGATTGTCATAGGACAATGTGAAGAAGTGGAGCAAGTGGCTCCTACTATGAGAGGTGCAGCAGGGTTTGGAAGTACGGACCACCCAAAACACCAAAGGATTGAAATCAACGAGATCTCCACTACGTAATTCGGCAAGTTCTACCGAAGAGGCGAAGTAACAGGAATCCTCAAGTGGGATTATAAGACAAACGAGCCTACCAGGATCAAAAGGTTCAATGTCAGCACCGAATTGGCTATCAAGGCCAAGAAAGGACAAGAAAAAGACAAAACTAGAAACATTGTGCCAAGAGAATACCACCAGTACCTGGACATGTTCAAGGTAGAGGAAGAAACTCGGCTACCACCCCACCGGCCAAAGGTTGACTTGGATATCAACCTCAAAAAAGGAGAAACAATACCAGCAAGAAAGCTATACCCATTGGGTGAAAAAGAGCTGGAGGAACTAAGAGAATACATCAGGGTCAACAAGAACCGGGGCTGGATTCGAGACTCTTATGCAAATGGGGGATCACCGATCCTGTTTGTTAAGAAGAAAGACAGCAAGCTAAGGCTATGCGTGGACTACCGAGGGCTCAACGAAGTCATCAAACGAGACCGATATCCCCTACCACTGATTGGAGAAGCCCTCGATAGGCTTAGAGGAGTCAAGGTCTTTACTAAACTAGACATTCGAAACGCATACCACAATATCAGAATCAAATACGGGGACGAATGGAAAACAACCTTTACCACCAAATACGGCATATACGAATATACAGTCATGCCATTCGGACTCAAAAATGCACCTGCAGGGTTTCAGCGATAGGTCAATAGGATTCTCAGCAGGTTTCTGGATATCTGTTGTATCGTCTATTTAGATGATATTCTGATATATTTAGAAAATATGGAACAACACCGAACCCATGTCAGGATGATTATGGAAGCCTTGAAGAGAGAAGGGCTGACACTGAAGCCTTCAAAGTGAGAAATTTCACAAGGAACGAACCGAATACCTAGGCTTCATCATCGACAAGGATGGAGTCAGTGTTGATCCTATCAAAACAAAAGCAATATGGGAATGGAAACCACCTGAAAGCAAGAAAGGAATACAGTGCTTTATGGGATTCTGCAACTTCTACTGACGATTCATAGAAGGGTTTAGCCATATAGCTAAACCACTCTATCAACTGATGAAGAAAGACTGCAAATGGAACTGGACCGAGAATCACCATAAAGCATTCGATGAATTGCGTAGGCTACTTACTTCAGCTCCACAACTGGTACACTACGATCCAACCAAGGAAATCATGATCAAGACCGACGCTTCAAAATATGTATGCTCAGGCATTCTTTCACAGAAGGGGAGCGATGGAAAATAGAGGCCAGTGGCATACCGGTCAAAAACAATTACGCCCGCGGAATGCAACTACGATATCTACGACAAAGAGCTCCTAGTCATTGTCCAAGCCTTGAAAGAATGGAGGAGATATGCAAAAGGAAGCAGACACCAGGTCCTGGTCCTCACAGACCATAAGAACCTGGTACCATTTACCACGAAAAAAGAGCTCAACGACAGACAAATCCGATGGAGCGAGACCCTCAGTCAATACGATATCAAAATACAATACCGACCTGGGAAGGAAGGGGGCAAACCAAATGCCCTTATAAGGAGAGCAGAAGATGTCCCGAAAAAGAACAACGAGAGGATCCAACAAAAACAAAGGATCGTACTCCCAAAAGAACAATACTTCGAAGCCATCGAAGTGGTCAAGTTTGTCGCTGAAGATTTTAGTATCCGAGAGGCAAGTACGCAAGACAGACAGATAAGAGCAATCCAGGAAGCCCTGGGGAAAGGAGAGAAAGAAATGAAAGGAGTGGCTCTAGGGGCATGTGAATGGAAGGAAGGATACCTATGGCATCAAGGAAAGATTTGGGTACCGGAACACGAAGAGATCAGAACCCAAGTCATACGACAAAATCACAATAACCTAGCAGTTGAGCATGGCTGAATCAGCAAAACTACGGAACTACTATCTGGACAATATTATTGGCCAAAGATGCGAGACGACATAAAGAGATATGTCAAGAATTGCGATACATGCCAAAGAACGAAAGCGATAAGGCACACGCCCTACGGACTACTACAACCGAACGAGGCGCCACACCAACCATGGAAATCGATAGCAATGGACTTCATCACTGACCTGCCGAGATCAGACGATTATGAGGCCATCCTGGTGGTCATTGACTGCTTGACAAAAATGAGCCATTTCATAACCTACAACAAGGATATGAACACCAAAGAATTTGTCAAGATATTCCTACAGGAAATATTCCGACTCCATGTACTACCACAAGATATCATCACCGATAGAGGAACGCTATTTACATCAGACTTGTGGAAAGAGACTACAAAATCCCTTAGAATTGAATGAAGAATGAGCACCGCCTTCCATCCACAAACGGACGGACAAACCGATAGGACGAACGGAATACTAGAACAATACCTAAGGGCCTATGTCAACTATCAGCAAGATAACTGGGCGGAATTACTACTATTAGCGGAATTTGCATACAACAATGGAAAACAGGAAACTATTAAGACCACACCCTTCTACGCAAACTACGGGCAGCTACCGGAACATGAGGCGATAGGCCACATGATACCAAAGGAAATCACAAAAATGGAAGAGATGGGTCAGCTGCACAGTATCCTACATCAGGAAATGGTCTGTGTACAATTACGACAAAAAGAAAACTACGATCAACACAGAAAACCCGATCTGAATCTCCAGTCAGGCGACATAGTCTGGTTACAGCCAAGGAATATAAGGACCACAAGACCATGCAAGAAGCTGGATTACAAGAAAATCAGACCATTCAAGATCCTTACGAAGGTGGGCACAAGTGCCTATAAATTGGCCTTGCCCCAACAGATGAAGGTCCACAACACCTTCCACATCTCACTCCTAGAACCATACCAAGACAATCAGTTTCCCTCACAAAAGCAATCACTACCACCTCCAATCGAGATTGAAGGAGAAAGCGAGTACGAACTCGAAGAAATCATTGATTCACGCATACACCGAAAACGCCTACAATACAGAGCCAAGTGGACCGGCTACTCGCCCGAACACGACAAAACTTGGTACCCTGCGGAGAACTTCAACAATGCCAGCATCGCCATTGAACGTTTCCATCAGCAGTACCCAAGAAAACCCCGAGTGGGTTACAGTCAAAATTGAACCCACGAGGCAAGACCCAATGCCATTGGGTTCAGACGAAGGCAGGGGCGCTAGCCTCAGGGCTACTACACCTACCAGCCTGCCATACGCTACTCAGGATGAAAGGGAAAAGCAGGCAGTACACAACTCTCTTTCGTGGACTGCCTGTTACGATGATTACTGCAACAATCATTTACGCAATAAGGAAGGAAGCAATTGGTTTCCACAACAGCCCAAGTTGCGCAAACCGCAACAACCACACAAGGAGACATCCTGGAAACACTGTTTCAAGGACACTTGTCGTACTCACAGATACGACAAAATCGATGCTGAGTTTTACCCAAGACGAACAGGGGAAGCGGCACCCCTTACGGAAAACGATGCATGTATTAGGAAAAGAAAAACAACTGTGAGGACACAGTTGAAGGGAGAGGGGGGCGAAAAAACTGAAATCGATACGATCCCCGACGAAGAGACTTTGTAACGACAGTTGCAAGCGCTACGAGAACAACTTGGCACCACCGAAGCCACAATAGAGGCACAAAAAGCTGATATGTGGACATATCAGAGAATGATTGATTACCAGGACCAGACTATTAGGGCGGCACACACCACCTTAGAGGAAGTCCGGAGGAACTACCAGACGACCAAACATCAAGTTCGGTAATTGAAAAAGGAATTGCGCAGGTTTGGAGAAAGCCTGACGAAGATGGAACGTTAAGCCTGAAGGGACTCAGGCTTAAGGGAGAGAGGAGCTAATGTCACGATTGGTGACTAAGCAAAGCAGGATTTCGCATGACTCATAGTTATGAGTCACAAGGTTGTTATATTTCGCACTATGACTCATTAGAAGTCATGGGGTTTCACATGATGCACACTTGTGCAATCATAGTTATGTTGTGATTGGTTGATCGTGCGCATGACTCATATTTGTGAGTCATATGATGTAATGATTTTCGCACATGACTCACACTATGAGTCATGGGTTTCATGCATGTGACCACTTTAGGGCACATGACTTATTTCATGAGATATGATTGGTTGGCAGGCGGCGCAGTTGACTCAGAGGAGTCAGCTGATGGATTTCATACTATGACTCACAGGTATGAGTCACCAGGGTTAGGGTTGATGGAAGAGTGCCTATATAAGGACCTTTAGGCGACCTGTAGTTAGGACTCTTCACGCAACCATCTAAGTTCTTTCCTATACAATTACTTTACCTCTTTACCGTTCCATTCCCCTATTGGCGTTGTTCGATAGGAACCATAGGGTTCAGCTATCAAGACAATGTAGGCATAGGCCTAAGAGCAATAGTGGAAATCCGCCTAGTACTACTCGTTGCAATAGTACTCCTACCCTGGTGGCTGAGATTAGGGCCACGCCCCATACTGGACTATAACAACGGCCCGGTCATATTCATCCAACCCAAAGAGAAGTAGTTACCTGTTGCGAAACCAGCTTACAGCATTGGATCGTAACATAAGATCAGCCGAATTATATCAGAACACAATTGCCTTGGAGCAGCAATTCCTCTTTGTTCTACATGCAATAACCAGTCCTGGCTTACTTGACAAATTCCCAAGTACTTGGTTGTCAGCACACGAAGAACCACCCCATGAGAACTGATTGATACGATTCAACTTTATTATAATGAAGAGATCAACTATCATGCAGCCTATAAAGCCTGTGCAAAACTCAGTAACAATACGATTGCATTCGAACGAGATAGTTACCGGCAACTCCCAAGTTACTTGACACGTGTTCAAGCAGCCAATCCTTGAGCATATTTGCAATTGGATACCATGCCAACCGCCAAGATTGATCCTTTGACTGGTCAACATCTTTCCCAATTTCCTCGTATCTTCATCTGTCCTGTTGAAGCTCAACTCTGGTTTCAGCAATGTCGACCCTTTGTTGCTATCGATGGAACTTTCTGCAAAACCCGCTATGTTCAAACTCTTCTCTTAGCTGTTACCATTGATGCAAATGGATATATTGTTCTTCTTGCATGGGAAGTTGTTGAAGGAGATTATAGCAACTCTTGGACTTGGTTTTTATATCACCTTAAGCATGCGATACCACAAATTATGACTGCCACCATAATGAGTGATCGTGATAAAGGGTTGATAAACGGTGAATCTATTGTAGGAGAAGGAATTGTTCGTGCCTACTGCTGCTTTCATATTTGTCAAAACTTTAAAGCCAAGTTTGGAACCCGATTGATGGAGCAACACTTTTGGGGAATTGCCAATGCTCAATCAGAGGCTATGTATATAACAAAACTAGGTGATCTAGAAGTACAAAAGCTGGAGGCTGCCAATTATCTACAGGGAATTGAGGCACGGCTTTGGGTAACTGCATTCTTTCCTGGCAAAAGATATGGTCACAATACTTCAAATATTGTTGAATCATATAATAAAAGTCTACAATTGGAACAGGAGCTGCCAATAGTAGACTTGTTGAATGTGATTTGGCATTCTTCAATGGCTACTCGGTTTAAGCGGCTTCAGCAGGCGAAAACGGCATTAGATCAGTATCCCTTTACTAGTATTTGCCGTACTGAAGCAGAAACTAGTCGACTATGGGCACAGAGCAATCGGGTTCGTGTTTCAACAGCTATCGAGGCTGAAGTGGCTCAATGGGTGCCAGGTGCTGAAAACAATATGGAAAAAATTCATATTGTCAATTGTATTATATTCCCCCAGTTCTTATATTGCTTGAAACTATAATATCTGCTAATTATTATTATCTATAGTGCAAACAAAATCATGTACTTGTACAAGATATCAGGAGAATGACATTCCCTGTTCACATGCTTATGCATTTCTTCTTCATTTACACAAGGCTCCCATAGACTATTTTCCCCCTATTCTATCTATTCAAACATGGTGGCAGACATATTTGGAAAATTGGAAGCCTGTAAGTAACGAGAATTTGGAAGATAGTCCGATTAGTCCTCCAACAATACACCGTCTCCCTGGCCGACTAAAGAAAAAGCGTGCTCAACGTGGTGAGCGTGGTCTTGCAGCCTTGCATTATGCTCGCTGTATGCATGGAGAGGATATACTAGAGGATCGCCGTCAACGCTGTGGAACTTGTGGTAATCTTGGTGGGCATAATACAAGAACCTGTACTTTTGGACCTGAATAATGTCTTTTTTAATTCTCCTTTTCATTCATGTATTTTTTCAATTTTCATTTTCTTCTACCTTCATAATATCCACTATTTCCATTTACAGTTTATTGATTTAATTATCAATTTTTATTGGGGAACCCTGTCTTTAATTTAATTTAGCTTCTATTTTTATTATTTTAGTGGTATTGGCTGTTGTCTTGGAAAATTGTGGTATATGGGATAAAAGTACTATGTTTCACTCAAATTTCATGGTATATGAAAGGTTTTCCCTATAATGAATGCCAGGGTACGGTAATCCAGAAAGCAATCACAAGAGCGCACACACCGGACCTCGAATCACGCGACCGTTTTTTTTTTTCTTTTTTTCAAATCCCGCACTCCCGTCATAAACCTGGAACCCTATGATATGGTACTAGAATCTTCTTCAGCCCTAAACTGGTGCCGTACCCGTGCCTTGCTGATCGGTACATCTTCCGGGAACTTTACTACGAGAAGTATATCACTCGCTCGCTAAATAGCCCTCTACGGTAGTTGATGAGTCTGCGAAAGTGCACGCACTGGCGAAAAGGTGAAAAGTGAAATTTTGGATTAAAGGTGTCTTCTTGGTGAGGTCAGCTGCTGCTGGTGGTATGGTAAGGTGTGGTTCTCATAAGGTATCATAATATCATAGAAACTCATTTTTTTTTG
>QFET01002395.1:13110-63012 GCA_003316355.1 Tuber calosporum
GGGGGGGTCAAATTCTTAGGTTTTGGTGATGAGCGCTTTGTAGGGTTGATAGGGTGGGTTGTGGAGGTCGTGGTATGGTATGATATGATATGTATGATAGCACAGGATAAGGTCAGGCGGGGAGAGGTGGGTTTATAAGATTTGGTGAGTGTATGGATTAGGGTTTGTATGGTATGGTATGGTATGGTTTGGTAGGATGTTCTATGATTGAAAGTATAATTACACACCATGTGTTTACTATCCATTCTGGCTTGCTTGGTTCTTGGATATCGGATCTTTTATGGGGTGTCGTTTATCGCCTTCACGTACTTGCAGAGTCCTGGGTTTCCACCTCGTATGATATACTTTGGTATATTTCGTCCGATATGGTATGATCTACTATCATATTATATAACTTGCCATCCGATGCTAGTATGATATTGTGTATATATACTCCACCAATCACCAGACATCAACCCATCCATAACTCGGGGGAGGGGAGTTAATTTTGCTCTAGGATGATTGATGGAGAAGAAGAAGTCCGATAGGGCTCGTTGGGCGAGATTGTCCGTTAGTTTGGTAATTCACACTGTAGGCACTGTGACTGATGGGTGTTGGAGGAGGCTCGAATGTTTCTTGGTGTGTAAAGTTGGTATATATGGGTCAGCGGCAGTAGCTCCCTCTTCCTGCTCGATATAAGCTCTAGCAAGAAGTTATAGTATGCGATAGCTATGATACTCGAGGTTAACCAGTGAAACGTGGCCCAGGTTGTCCTGGTTATTGGGTTCTTGCCCTTGCGGTAGGGGTCTTATTTTTACTACGATACCGTAGTGAACTTGATATTATGATACTTTGAACGAGATGGCGAATAAGTTACATGGTATCGAATATTTCTGACAATAACTTCATAGCACACCGCGACATCCCACGCGAATCCTCTTCATTCCCGTTCCCCATCGCAGCTCTGTGCTCTACCACTCAACGTTTATCATACATATGTACAAAATCCCTCCCTCGGCCTCACATCTAAGCCTATCCTTGTATATCATAAGCGCTCCGTGTGGAGGGTTATGATACTCCCTCATCTGTTCTGATCCTGTATTTTCCTGGGAATAAGTTTATTCCTCCCAATTGCAATCTTTTAATTCTCTATCCAAACCGAAATATATCAACAAAAAGCGATGTCGAGTTTACTATCCCTATGACAGATAAAGAAGTCTGTATATATCATATGATGATCCTTACTTGGAGGGCCAGGACTAACTTGGCTCATTAAATATCGCACAAGATTCTTGGATACCTTCTTCCCCGGCGGTCCTCCCTTCGCCTCCGTCCCGCGTGGGGTGAAATAGGGTCGCTCATTTGCGCTTCGAATCCTCCCACGGCTGCCACGTAGTATCTCGCTTTTCAATTTTTTTCGGTTGGAGGTGGTTGTTGAAATGTACGTTTCCTTATCCTACTAATCATATGACTATGTCAGTCATGTGACATAGTCATGTGATCTTCAAGAAGTATGTAGTGGATTCTAGCATGTTTTAGGTATTTCTTAAAGTATACTATTTGTGTAACCATAAAAGGGTATATAAAGGAGACAACCTGCCCTTCGCTTAGGATAAGCACGCAACTCAGAATATATTTTATCTTAGTATAACTATACTGTTAGCTTTGACTACCAACTCTAATTACAAGAGCAAGTGTTATTCATCGCATATACTTTCAGGTTATGAGCCCGGGTTTGCAATCACTCCGCAAATCTTACATTAAAAACCACTAAGATATTATCTATATTGAGCACCTCGTTACCATTACCCCTCTTTACATATCCTTAATCCCATATTACCAAAACATCACATACGATGTCTTCCTCATCCCCCACCTCCGGAATCTCAATGTCTGCCAAAGACTACCCTAAGTTTCATGGACAAGAAGACTGTAAAACCTGGGCTGATGCCTGGCAATGTGTTTTCCAAATCCTTGATATATGGGACATAGTCAACGGCACAACAGAGAAACCTGAACAAGACGACGAATCAACCTTCACAGCATCTGTAACCGAATAGGAACACAAAAATAATGAAGCAAGATTCTTCCTTTACCAGTCCGTAGACAAAGCTTTTCACACCGACATATCGGCACACCCTACAAGTCATGGAGTCTGGCAAGCGTTCAAAGACCGATTTGACAAAGAAACCCCTGCTACCAACATGATGCTTCTTACTGACCTAGTCATGCTTCGTTTGAAGCAAGGATAAAAATTCTCTGACTATATCACACACTTCGAATCTGCCTGGAACATACTGTCACAACGGTGCACATCGACACCAGATGATACAGATAAATTTCGAAAATTTATGTTCACCGTCACTCGATCCGAAGTCATGAAAGGTTCATACTTTATGATATCCGTACGCAAGATACATCCTGAGCTGGGCGACATGCTTGCCGCACGACAGGAAGAACGGTATGCAGACATAAGAAACTTCTTTGTCAGCAGAGAAGCAGATAAAGGAGAAAAGGTAGAAGAAGAAAAAGTACTATCAGTACCATTCAAGAAGAACATCCGGGAATGTACCTACTGCAAGGCAAGGGGAAAGAGATGGGACAATCATGTTACTGCCAAGTGCAATAACATGAAAAGAGACAAGGCAGAGAAAAGAAAAACAAGTACCTCCGCTGCAACAGATGCAACAGTCACGGTTTTGATGGCGAGAGATACTCCATCAGCAAACATCTGTTACCCATATGGGAAATGGTACAAATTAGTTGATGTTATAGTATATAGAACCGGGAGGTTACTATATGACTACAACCCATGCTGGCAAGAAGTAGTGTATATAGCAGAGCTGCTCAGCCTCGGTGAAAGATCTAGACTCTAATGTACAGAGTACTATGACTCTTGATAATCCGCATGCATATGTACTTGAGTGCATATATGCAGGAAAGACGGTCATCCAGACTGATCAACTGGTATTCCGTAAGATGTTTGCAACTGGGCTACATCTACTTGAACTTAGTTCATTTGGCAAATGAATCGAAGGCTATTTACTGGTGGAGTGCTAGATACCCTCAGAATACTAAATAGTTCAGGGGATCATTTGACCGAGCAGGGTATACATTTTCAGGGTCAAACTGGGTTTCCACTTACCATGACCCTGGCCATGATATCAAAGGATAGTTCATATATATAGCTAACATAAGTACCGGGAAAATTGTATAAATAGCAAGCAGTTCCCTATAGTTAAGGGATCATCAAGCAACGGAGAAGAGACCCTAACAATATATTCAGTTTCTAGTTAAAACAACTCTAAAGCATTCGAGAACTTTCTTACCCTTTTTCTTTATTCTTACCGGAGCTTTCCTGACAGTTCTCCTACCCTCTCGATACAAGCACGGCCTAGGCAATTCAGCAGTACAGAATTGGCTACCCCGTAACAATATCACACGAGATTGGCTCTGCGACTTAGGAGCCTCAAGTCATATATCACCAAACCAAGATGACTTTCTACATATGAACCCCTCAAGTGACACCATAGTAACATCAGACAGCAGTATCCACCGAGCCACCGGCAAAGGAGACGTACAACTACATGTGCTTTTGCTGGATGGATCCAAACCTACAGTCGTACTCCTATCCACACTGTATGTACCTGAATTTAGATATTCCTTGGTCTCAGAGTCTCGATTGAACGATGCAGGAGTAGAAATAAATGTCAAAGGAGGAAAAAGGGATTACAAAAGAGGAGGAAAAAATTTCATGGTGGCAAAGAAGGAAAATGGACTGTGGCATGTTTTATTATCTAATGATTTTTCTTTTATTACACTATACGAAAAGTTGCATCAGAGTCTTGGACATCCAAGTATAATCAAGGACTGTTACAAAGACTCGTCTCCCATCACTCTACCTAAGGATTTCGAATGCGATACCTGCAAAACGCAAAAATCAACGCATTTTTCACCACCGTCACTTGGTATTAAGACTACCAAACCATTCAAGAGGGTTCATTCTGACCTAAGTGGATGAATATTGGAAAAAACGCTAGGACAAAATGAATATTATATGACATTTGTTGATGATTATTCACGATATTGCTAGATATACCTTCTACAAACTAAAAGCGGAGCTGCAACTGCAATCAAACACTTTTGGGAACTGGTTCAAACACAATTTGAAACAAGGATCAAAAGTTTTCACAGTGATAATGGAACCGAGTACATTAACCAGGAAGTAAAAGATTTTTTCAACAACGACTGAGTAATATATACCACATCACCACCTCACAACCCTGAACTAAACGGAGTCGCCGAACGGATAAATCGAACTCTTACTACGATAGTAAGATGTATGTTATCATCCAACAAGAAATTCTTTTGGGGAGAAGCATATAAAACTGCTGTTTACCTATCCAATAGATGATAGCATACAATATTCGAAACAACACCGTTCGAAAGACTATACAAAATGAAACCGACTATCGACCACTTGCATCCATGGTACAGATCAGCAAGGATACATATACCCTCTGAAAAACGAGGCAAATTGGATCAACTACAGAACAAGGTTACTTAGTAGGCTACACTTCAAATCCTACCGTGTATCGATTCTATATAGCAGGAAGATGCAAAGTAACCGAAGCCAAGGATGTCAAGTTTGAGAAGATTAAAGGAGGTTCATTCGAATATCATCACATCCCCGCAACATCAAAACTATTGAAAAACGTTGAACCTATACCTCAACAAACACCAACAACACCTTATAAACAACAAACCATTCCAGGCTCCTTCAAGGATACACCAACAACCATCCAGAAATATCCTTGTACAGGAACAATTCATCCGAATGTCCCTGTTCGCGAAAGACGACAACCTAAATTGACCGAAAAAAGGACAAGAACTCCTCCAAACACGTGTCAACAAGGAAATCAAAGTACTTCGCAAAGAACTCGCCAAGCCAGATAATGATAGGGAAAAGTATGATCAAATCCAACAGGAAATACAGGAACGCGAAGAGTTACTCTCACAGTTTCAACTCCATACTGCCAGATTGATGTATCATATACCTGACCCTACCTCCTACAAGGAATCAATGACATCGACAGAAAGAGACGAATGGATCAAAGCTATGGATGAAGAAATGAAGGTGTTGGAAAAGAGGGAAGTAGGAGAAATCGTGGACAAACCAATAAATAAGAAGGTAATCAAAGGAAGAAGGGTTTATAAGGCAAAAGTGAAACAAGATGGAAGTATCGAACGACGAAAAGGAAGATACTGAGCAAAAGGTTTCAGTCAAATACCGGGAGAAGACTTCGAAGAAGTCTATGCACCAGTCGCAAGACTTGAATCCCTTCAAGTATTACTGAGTATAGCTATTCACCGGAACTACACTATACAACAACTCGATATCAAAAGCGCTTTCCTTTACGGAGACATCGATACAGAAATATATCTCGCAATGCCTAAAGGATATAGAATACCAGGAAGAGTGTGGAAGCTGAAGAAAGCGATATACGGACTAAAGCAATCCCCACGACTCTGGTATCAACAATTGATAAAAACCCTCACATCCTTCGATCTTACAGTCACCGATTTCGACCCATGTATTCTCACCTTAGAAGACTTGTTTTGTTGCATATACGTGGATGATATTCTAATAACAGAAAAACCCAAACTGGTTACACAATGCACGGAACACCTCGAATCCCATTTCCAGTGTACCAATTCAGAAGAAGGGTCACTTCTACTAGGAATGCAATTCAACTGAACCGATCATGGTTTCAATCTATACCAGGAATGATACATCAATGAGTTACTCGAACAATTTGACATGAAGGACGCCAAAACAATAGCAACTCCAATCGAAACAAATTCTCAACTGACAAAGGCCAAAGGCGAAGGCGATCCATGTAATCAAACGACATACCAATCCTTAATTGGATCACTTATGTACACAGCAATTGCAACACAACCTGATATTATGCACTCTGTCGCCTTTCTCAGTCAATTTTCATCCGACCCAACCAATGCACATCTTTCCGCTGCCAAAAGAGTCCTCTGATACCTTAAAGGAACAACGACAAAAGGACTCAATTACGTCAAACGTAACGACAAGCCTCCCCTACAGCTATATAGTGATGGCTCATCACGTCAAACATCGAAGATCGAAAATCGTTCACTGGATTAATAGCACAAGTCTACGGAAACACGGTTATATGGAGATCAAAGAAACAGTCAACGGTTGCACTCTCCACAACCGAAGCCGAATACGTAGCATTATGCTTCGCAGCACGACAAAGAGTTTGGATTAGCCTTGGACTGTCACACATGGGTATCGATACAACACCTATTATCTATTGCGACAGCCCTGCAGCTATCAAGCTTTCTGAAAACAGCAGAGTATGGGATCGAACAAAACACATCGATGTCAAACATCACTATACACAAGAGTTATGGGAAGAAGGGAAGATTCAGATTGAGGGGATAGAAACGGAGGAAAATTTAGCAGATATTTGCACGAAGGGTTTGACTAGGGTATTGTTTGAGGTTTTTTCAGTTATGTTAGGAATGAAATCGTAAGGGAAGTGTTGAAATGTACGTTTCCTTATCCTACTAATCATATGACTATGTCAGTCATGTGACATAGTTATGTGATCTTCAAGAAGTATGTAGTGGATTCTAGCATGTTCTGGGTATTTCTTAAAGTATACTATTTGTGTAACCATAAAAGGGTATATAAAGGAGACAACCTGCCCTTCGCTTAGGATAAGCACGCAACTCAGAATATATTTTATCTTAGTATAACTATACTGTTAGCTTTGACTACCAACTCTAATTACAAGAGCAAGTGTTATTCATCGCATATAATTTCAGTAGTTGCTGTGAATTGTTGTTTCTATTCAGGTATGATACTACCCATTGCGCTCCGGATCCTTCCCCTGGTTAGTGTTCTGGTTTGTGGGTGGTTCTCGGGGGGAACGATGATGTCTTATTGCTCGTGGGGACCTTTTCTACGGTACCGTGTGTGGACATTGAAGAATGTGTTCATTTTGGAGGATGTCAGCATGTTCGCTTACTTGATAAGTGTAACAACAACTCTGGCTTTTTTAGTTTACGGTACTTGGTTTCTTGGCCTGACATCATTCATCTCCTTGATCATGGTACAGTACATTTCTTATATACCGCAAAGTCTCTATTTGATAAAACTCTCGTGGACAGCAGAAAACCGGTTGAAGCCAAGGAATCCGGATACTTTATGGATCGGTAATGCAATGACCCCCATTTTTTCACTCGTAATGATCGACCGAGGCCCTCGTTCCTCATCTCGCCACCCAACTCCCCTGAATACAGTGCTAGTTGGTGCACAGTTACGGTGCTTGTGCGGCACTTCGAGTGTTGCCAAATTCCATCCATTGGCAATTCCTTCTCGATTTTCTGCGAAAACCCCAGAATTGATATGCCAAAGGAACACCTCGGTAATGAACGCTGCGGAAATGATTTGTCAATTCTCACGAGCGAATGGTATACGCACAGTACGAGTATATTATGTATGATACATAACAGCACATGTATTTTCCATGGCGGGAAAGCTAACTCTGAGCCAAAGCCCCAGCCGTGGTTCACGCGTCGGACGTAAGACTGCGGTAATTACGGTCTGCGGGAAGATTGGAATCCGGTGGCCGGATCGGATCTCGACCGACGCTAGCACATTACCCTTTGTATCTTGCATATTAACTTATTATGTCCTGTTGAGCCTCAATAATGACGTAATGACGTACGAGTACCGTACTCTACTCTACGGTACTCACCCCGCCCTACAAACCGGAGGGAATTAATGATCCCATGCGCGCGTGAGCCATCACGGAATTTTCGAGATGTCTTGAAAAATGAAAATACCTGATCTTGATACCCTTCAAGTCCGTGACCGTACAGTATTGCAGGCTGGCCTATTGCGAGATATGCATTTTAACCTAGCCTTCCCCTACAGCCTCCCAGTACTCGTAAGTGCTCTCGCAGACATAGCGTGCATAGTATTCCACTGACCGAGTACGGTAATTAGATGGGACGGTTGAGTTCGCCACACGTGGGGCGCTTGTATTCTCTACTCCCTTGAGCTCATATACCTCCTGGTTTCTCGCCTTCCCCTGGCTTCCTTTTTATTTATTTTACTCTTTACTTGTCCTCCGAAGGTGATTATCGCATGGACCCGTACTGTTCCTACATCCAATCCGACCCATTCTAGACCTCCGTCCCGTTTAATAGCTGTCACTCCCCCCTCAATTTCACTCGCCCGGTAAAGGAGGAAAGAGAGAGAGAGAGAGAGAGAGAGGGAGAGGGAAACCTCAAACCGACGTCACAGGTAACGGATCGGCGACTATGGACCACAGCTCTGATACTAGTGGTATTGAAGCGGTAACCCGCAAGGAGAGCCGATTGGAACGGGCAAAGAAGCATTTCCCATATTGGGTAATGCCACTGATATGTGCTGGTATTTGGTTCTGTAAGTTTGATTTCTCCTTATTCATGTGATGGGAAAACCATCACGGCGTGTGATGGTGGTCCTGGTGGGGAATACTGACCTTGGCGTATTCTAGCTACGCTTTGGGCCATGATGATTACATGGCTTGCTCAGGGAAAGCCCATATACGCTTCCATGAACAGGGGCCAGACCATTGCCTACATCTCGGATATTGGTGCTTGACCCAGACCCCGCGGCGGTAGGAGAAGTTTTGGGAGGCAAGTTTGTTAATGTCAGGGGATCAGGTGCCAGTGGTCTCAAACCATTGTTTGTCACTGGATGTGCTATCACAGCCGTAGGCTTTGTGTTCTCACTAGCCTTTATGCGTATGTCCTCTTTACTGGCTGGTATCGTCGCCTGCGAATTGATTGCTAACTTTGGATAATTATAGGCCGAAATCACGCTCTCAGGTCCCGTCTTGAACGCACCATGGATTGGCTCGCGCTTGCAACAGGGTCTCTTGGGGCCGTGTCTCTGATTTTGCTTGCGGTGTTTGATACGCGGCGATATCCTTCTCTTCACAAACTTTTCTTGTTTCTGTTCATGCTTGGTAGGAACCCACTGGATACTTGGTCTTGTGAACCCCTTGGAATAAAATCTAACTCTGAGGAACTATAGGCGTCGTTCTCTCCGCAATCTTTACAACAGTCGAGTACTGGCGCCTTGGGAGAACCTACATCGAACACCCAATTTTGAGGAAAAGTTACTGGATCAAGACCAGTATTATCGTCATCGAAGTGGCGTTGTAAGAGTCTCCTATCTCATCACCACTACACTTTCTCCTCACACAGCATTGACCACGGCCCAGGTCTATCGCTTTTGGAGCCACGATGTTCAAACGCAAAGCCAATGTTGCAGCAGTTCTTGAGTGGCGTACGTTCCCGATACCCGAATACACAATGAAGAGTCGCGTTGACGTGATCATCACAGTGGTCGCCTTCTTCTTCACGTTCTACGTCATCTCCTTTTTCTACGACCTCCGGCCAAAAGCGCGGACGAAAGAGGAAATCCAACGTGAGGGCGAGCGCGAAATGCAGAGAATTTCCGTAAATCAAGGCTTAAACCCATACCAGGGATACCGAAGCCACACCAACAATAACACTTTAGGAACACCGGATTTCTGAAAAGCCACTCCATTTCCTTTAGTACGTTCACTGCCACGGACCACGCTGCGTCATGCGAGTCTATAAAGCTACACACTGCTCACGCTACGGCCGCGAGCGCGATCTAGCAAGGCATTCCCCTTTGTTTCCCTTACTTCCTCAACGCCATTAGATCACGGGGGCGCTCAAGTTTTGCTCCCCTATAGCATTTAGGATTTTGTCTCTTTTTTGGGCCGCGCAAAATGCATCATAAGTTTTTACCTCCTTTTTTTGTTTTAATTCATGTTTATGGTGTTGCATGGGCGGTTTTTGCTGGATTTTGTTCTTTTATTGGGCTAGAGGGTTACGGTGGGGAGCATTATCGGGTTTTCAAGGCGCTAAGTTGGGAAGGTTAAAATAGATGGTTGGGGTGATAAGGTAGAGAAGTTTGAGGGGGGAAAAGTGAATATCTAATGGACGTTGGCAATACGTACAGTCTTTGGCGCGGTGGATTATTGTTTGTTGGTAACGGTTGAAGGCTTATATTTATCATTATAATGATAATTCATTTTTAATACTATAGCACTTGGGTATGATGATAGCCCATTACTTGGACCACCACCACCACGCCAAAACAAAGACGAAGAAATGAGAAGCCAAGCTTTGATGATTTCAGCATCAGCGGTCTACCGTAGGTCAGGAATAGACTGCCCGTACTGTGTGTAGATAGGGATTAACCACGCTGCAAAGGCCTCCAATATAGAGATGGAAGAAAATACATTATCATGAATTAGCAACCGGACTACGGGAATACTATACTACAAAAAAAAAACCCCCTTCCAGATTGATTATTATATCAGCCCCGTTCACCCGTTCACCCGTTCATTTATATCATACGATATTATGTATCATACCAGTTATTACCAATCGCCACGGCCCACCCTACCCTACCGTAGCATTGCAGAAAGAAGAGATGAAGGGAAGATGGGAAAGCAAGACATAAGCCCTAGATCTTGAGTCGTCGTCGTTGTCATACAAATGCATCCACCCGTCCGTCCGTCGATTGCACAAAGGGAAGAGCGTGAAGAGAATGAGTACCGAACCCAACCCACCCCACCCAGAACAAAACATGGGAAAACATAAGAAAATGGGCAGTCAAAAGGAAAATGACGAACCCCCGAACGGAAACAGGGTAAGACTAGTATATTAATACACTCCCTGCTCCCCCTGGTCTACAAGTTCTCAAAAAACTTGCTCCCAACAGAACTTCTGTTCCCCGGCTCCCCGGCTGAGACTTGCCTGTCCAAGGGCAAGTTCTCTCCCGAGCGGTTTAGTGCCACCGGCGCCAGAGGCGGGCCTGGGAATGTATCACGTTCCTCAGTGGTACCCGAGTGATTTTCTGTGACTTCTATTTTTCTCCTTTGGGGATTTTTGTCATTATGGTCGCTCTGGGCGGCATCGTGGCGGCCGCCGTCGTCGTCGGAAATGTATACTTCCGGGACGTTTTCTCCACGGCATTGGAAGGAGTGGAGACTTGAGACTGGGGAAATTGTGTGGGGGTTTCTGCGGGTTGGAGTTGTGGCGGTTGGCGCTGGTGGAGGAGCGCCTAGGAGCGCGACTTCGGTGAGGGTGGGAGTTGTCCTCGGGGTTTGAACGTCGTCGGTTTGGAGGGTGGATGGTGGTGGGATGTTGGAATAGCGGGATGGTGCTGTGTTGTAGTTGCCCGTACTATCGTTATTTGTGGCTGCGGCTCCGCCAGCGGAGGAGAATTCTTTCGAGCTGGTTCTACTAGCATTTCGGGAGTGCCTTCTCGCGCGGAATTTGTTTATCAGACCCCGGAGGCCCTTTTCTGCTTTTGGCGAAGTCTGGGTGTGACTGTTGAAAGTGCTATTGCTGTTGGATACTACTGGCGCTGGTTGTGGCAGTGGTTGGTTATTGCTGTTGTCTTTTGCCAGATTGCTCTCGGTTTTGAAGGATTGCCGACGTTCTTTTAAGCGGCGTTTTTCCTCTTCCTTGCGACGTTTTTCCTCTTCTTTTCCCATCGCTATGGAGTTTGCATTCCTGCTATCAGTGTACGGGGTTCTCGATGGGATGGTGTTTAAGAGCATTCGTTGTAGCGAAGCGCAAAGAAGGGAAGAGAGAAAGAAAGTAAGAAAAAAGGAAAAAAGAAAAAAGGCTTTAAGGGTAATGCTGGGATGTTTGGTTTTATATTTATATTTCTCATACCTTTGGCTTTCTTTAATTCCTCTTGCGTCTCCTTCTCATGCGCCCTCCAGACTTCTTGGAGATGTTTCTTTTCCTTCAATCCTATTCGCTCTTCTGCTGATCTAGCCTTTTCCGCAGAGACCCGCGCTCTTTCCGCCTCAGCTTTCCTAGTCATCTCGTCTAAGACAGGTCTCACATTTCTCTCCGCAATTGCGTCTATTTCCTCTTGTGTCATATACCCTCCGCCACCAATGCTGACCTTACCGTGATTCTGACGCTGACGCTTATCGTGGCCCGCCTGGGCCAGTTCTCTCGCTCTAGTTTCCCAGTCCTCCCGCCGGACTAGGCCCTTGGAGTCGGCAATCTGACGGTCGAGTCCCGACATCCGAGCCTGAACGTTTCGTCGGGCTGCTGTCATAAGCATCACAGCGTTCTCACCACGTTTTTTATTTTCTAGCCTGGTCAGATTATCGTGCGAACGGGATGGATTTCCGTCGGTTCTCTGAGGCCGGTCGGAATCGCTTGCACTTGTGCTCCCAGCCATAACTGGCCGATACCGACCGAGCCATGCTCGAGCTCCTTTGGCTCCTAAGGGGGAAGCAGGGCGCTCGGGGTCATGGCCATACCCGATAAAAGTCAGCCGCTCTGCAGCGACCTTGCATGCAGCCTCGTCGAGATCCGGACCGCAGATTGGATGGTGCGAAGATGGCGGGGTGGTTGCAGGACGCTGCCGTCCTGGAGACGGCACACGGTGTCTCTGCCTTGGTGAGTCAGCTGAGTGGATTTCACAGGCACGTCTAGCCATGGATATTGTGGCTGCTCGCAGAATATCCGATTTGCGCCTTTCCTGCTGTGAAACTCCGCCCGCATTGTTGAGATCATTTTCGACGAGTCGCTCGAAAGCCGGTTCTACGGCGTTAGACACACTTCGAACCATTGGCATGTGAGCAAGAGATGCAGCTGTCAAAGCGCTTTTCGAGATCATTGTCCCTGGCTCGTGTTGGAGGGTCGGAGAGGGTCCAGTGCGGGAAGCTTGCATGGCTCCTTGAGTGCCAGTCAGTGACCAACGCCCTGGAGATTGCGGTTCTGTGTGGGTTTATACGGTCGTTGCTGTCTTCCAAAGCATGACTGGCTGCCTCCCCTGCCCCAGCTTCCCGAGTCGGCTTCCATGGTTCTACTCTCCTAGGGTTAGTATGAGCTAGACTCGCTGCTGCTCCAGCTGCGGAGATGGGGTCTGGTTTCCATAATTCCACAAGTTTAGCAGAAGTATGGGCAAGAGAAGCTGCCGCAGCACCAGCTGCGTCGGGGTTTCCTAGGCCAACATTGCTGAAACTAGGTAGTTCGTGAGCTTCTGCTCTGCGTAAGTAGTGGGGAGCTAGTAGTGGAACATATTAGCAAGTTGCTGTGATTGTTTTGTTTCAGTGCAATTCAGAAAGATAGACAAACCTGCGCCCTGTTTAGGTTTTGGAAGAGGGGAACCTAAATCGCTTTCTTGGCCAGATTTTTCCGCCTGACCCGGCAGATAATTCCTGTCGTTGGCTCGATTTGCAGCAGGGCCAGTAGCCCTTGATAGAAACCCGTTATCGGTCTGCGTAGAAGCGGTCTGCATCGACATATCCCGGTTCCCAGCAGAAATTGTGCCCACTGCTATAGAAGCTATAGGGGTATGAGTGTCCGCGGAAGCAGATATCGAGGATGTGGACGAGGCATCTGTCGTACTTGTCTCCTGCCAATTCGTTGGGTTCTTGGTCGGGAACAGAACTGTGGGTTGGGCCAGCAAAGTAGACATTTTTCGTGGCTAATGGTTTTTCTAAGTTGCCCGCTCTGCGTCCTGTCGGCTCTTGACAGTTTTTGTAGAGATCGACGGTACTGACAACTAAAAGGACAGATGACTGTAGATGAGGAGGATGGGAAGGGGGGAGGGGGGAGGGGGAGGACAAGTAGAAAGTTGCAGACACAGCAAAAATTGAAATAAAAGCTGGGGCCGGTCCTTCCGGCCTCTGGGGTTCAGTACTCTTCACGGGGCGATAAACAGTACGAGTGGGCTGGAGTAGAACGAATGATCATCGACAGGGAAGTGAGCTGACCGCGTAGTTTGGGAGAGACCAATCGCATGTGATAAAGCACTTGGATCTGATGGGCTGGAGTCGGGAAAAGGAACGAGAAGATAGGGAAGGGGGGAGGGATGAAGTGAGGAAGCGGAGGAGGAGAGATATAATAGGGAGGGATTATGCATGGGTTGACGGATTGGGGGAAATTCACCTACGGTATTGATTGCTCTACAGACCACAGCACTCGTAGAGATATGAGATGGGCGTTCTGAGAGGTCCCCCATCATGGCTGCTCTCTTTCTCTTTTTTGTTTTCTCCTTTCAATCTAGCATTTTTTGGTATAATAGAATCTTGAGGATCGCATTCGTGATGTCATTAGCCCAATACCCTGTCACGGTTCCGTCATCACTCATAACTCCCGCCACGGTTCAATTGTTATATATATATATATATATTGTTTTCTTCAGTTTCATGCGTGAGATCCCATGCCCGGTAATCGAGCAGTGCCGGTATTATACGGTACTGTACACAATCTAGGATTTCTGCGCAATAGTCTACACCTACCTGTATCGTGGTGCTGCAAGTAAAGTAGGGTGTCGTTGTTGTTGGACTGAGATCACTTCACCGTTACAAGTACATGCGCAGTACCCGTGGTAAAACTTACGGCAGTTCTCTTCGTTTGCTATCAAGCTCCGGCTCGATACATGGCACTTTCAACACTTCCGATACCTTATGGAAACTCTGCCTGACAGAGAACACTGTGGATAGGATGTGATGGCATATCCTGTCTCCGGGGAACGTTCTCCACGGCGCCCTGGCCACTCTTTGCCTTTGGTTGTTGATGCGTGTATCCACTCGAGTACTGTACCTGTATGGACTCTCCTTCTACCTGCTAATGAGGTTACTCTGGAAGAATGAAATGCTTTCTACTCGTTCAAGGAGGACTTCCAAGTCTGAATTTAGTCCATCTACTGTATTCATCATCAATGGCTTGGGATCGAGTCCTATAGTATCTTTACTCATTTACCTTCTACTGCAGCCCGCGCCAATACTCGAGCAGACATGTCAACTATTTATCCGGACCTTGGGGGCGAAGGAAAGGAAAGCTTATTTTCACCCCATACAAATACCTCACCATTCTCAACCGTGAAGGCCGGTCCGCAATTGATACAAATATGACAATAGCCTTTTGATACCGACAATGGGGTGAGTTGCGGAATAATGGCGGAGAATCGGAGAAGCAAGGCCCCGTAAAGCCACCACCCAACACTGTAGGTTGCGATGTTCAGAAAGTCAAGTTGAGGTGATCCAGGGCAGTGCTCGAGTGCCTGAGATATCTGCTTGCTTACCGGTGACCAGGGGGAGTACTGATTGGAAACTAAGCAGATGGCCGGCTTCCCCTGCCGTCCTTCTCCCGTCCTAGGGCCAAGAGAAGATTTCACGTTTTGCCTGTAGGACAGCAAGCACAATCGAGCAAGAGATAGTGTTCAGACACACAATGTCATTGACCGTTCGGTATCACTTGAGCTGGGTCTGTTCCAGTCTTCTCCCTTCTACCCTTTGCTATCATTGCAATCCAATGGTGAATGATACTTGGGTGAGGGAATTTTTTTTCTTTTTTCGTCGTAGTGCCTTTGCCATGCTGCGCTGTATATCGAAAAAAAACAGCAAATCCTAGGCATCCTGCTTCCTAGGGTCAGCCCACTAGTTCAGGTGAAGAACTGCTCGCATTCATTATCCGGTATAGCACCAAGTTCTTTCGAACAAAAGAAAGGAAATAGCAACACTGAATAATATCCTAGTTGCTGGAAACTGTTCAGTGCTCATTTTATTGCTTCATTATTCGTTTTCACTGTGGTCTTCCACTCGCAGGCCCCACAGCATTTTATCATCCCGAGTGACCGGTGCGATCATTCACCAATCTTGGCCCCATCCAGCTTGCGATGAGGTTGAGCCAAACGTAGTACAGCCTATTTTCTGATTGGTCATTTCGCTTATGTGTTAGCCTCGTGCGAGTGGGGATTAATTCTTGGCGGTCGGGAAGAATGCACTTCCCGTAACATGAATGACGATGTTAGAGGTTACAGTTTTCTCTTGTTTTATACGGTTTGCTGCATGAGCATTGAAAAGTGAGGGAATCTCAAACAGTCTACGCCAGTACCGTCCAACGCCTCTCCCATTTCAACACAATTTCCCCTCTCCACCGAGGAGAGGCCATAGTTCCCATCGAGATACACCGTCATCCCCGGCCAGACTTTAAGGGTTTGCTGATGGTAGCAGTATGACTGCCAGGCGAGTCCCCTATGATTCATAATCACAGGGGCCTACTAGAGTATTCCATTGGCTTCCATTTTCACTAGGCATTGTGACATGTGCTTGCTTTCTGGTTCCCTACGGTATTCTGAACTCGGCATTGCGTTCAGCGGTGGGTGATGGATCGCAGTAGTGCGGCCTCCCTGATTCTCCACGGCGAAATGGTAGACGCATCAGAGTTATTTTATAGCCATTCAGGCCTCACCCAGGAGGATTATAACCCCCCCGGCCCACCTCTGGCCTTTTAGTGATATTTGAAGAATCCAAGAACTCATTTGATATCAGTTGTCCCATTTTACATTTTCAGCTTCAGCATCCGGCAAATATCTACTCAATGATATGCTGCTGGTGTCAAGGTTGTGGCTAGGGACCACAAAAATCGCCGAAAGCTTGCGGGCCCACAACTGAAGGCACTCAACTGAGCGCCTTACGGTTTTATATGACCATGCAGCTCGATATCACTATGAAGCTCAACCAACCTCACTTTACAGCTCAACATAGCCGTATTGCCCAACAAGGGGTTGGTGTTGACTATGAAAAATGGGGAAAGGTCAATCATATAGCATATGGCAGTAGGTAGGGGAATAAGGGGATTTACTAGGGACTTGGATAGTATGGAGATAGATCAAAGAAGAATGGAAAACTACTGCAGTGACTTTGTTGGTTCAGGTCTTATCTTCTCAACTGAACCAAGTAAGAATACAATAGGTATATAATTAGAAAATAAGCAATATACTCTTGTAAAAACACTCAGAATCAGCTGCTGAAGCCTGCTAAATCCGAGTCGATTCAGGCACTAGGAGGCAACTTGGTGGAGAAGGGTAAAATATACCTGCAAAGTTTAACAACTATTGAAATCAGAGAATATAGCCTACAGGGCACTAGCCTAACAGGTTATTATATGAAGAGGTAAGTTGATAGGAAACTTTGGAGTAAATCATACCCATAGAGTTATAGAATACTTGTAGTAACTTAGCCAAGCAGGATAACCAACAGGCTAAGAGTTAGGCAGGGTAGCTTTACTCTACTTGAGGAAAGAAGAAAAGGTGCAGGTTATAAAGGGTAACTACAGAACAGGCACAAGAGGTTGAATAGCCAGATACTCTTGTAATTGTACTAAGCTTCTGGCTGACAGGAACAACCCTATTAGTTAACAAACTCACTATTACAAAGTGCCTGATAGTACAATGTAACTTTTTAGCCTAACATAACTTTGTGGCTTACCATGGTATTATTATTTTTTTTTATTAATTCAGTTTTTATTCATGTTTAAGGTACAGAATCTACATGCAGCACTAGATATGGCAGTAAACAAACCTCCACCCCTACCCTGACCCCAGAAAGCTATGGAAAAACCGTAAGGGAAGCCTGACCCAACCAGTGTAAAAAACCATCCTAACAAGCCGCCACGCAGTAATCTCAACCAGAGAGCCAATAAAACCAACATGAAAACAACTCAAAGCCCCGACAGTGAACCAGCCAAATGCAACAAAAGAGAACACAAAACAAGAAAACCCCAACACCTAAGACCGAAGTCAAACCAAAGGCCTAGGTACCAGACACACGTAGTTCCAGCTTCCGTGATAAGCAGGCAAGGGCACAAAGTAGGAGGACATTCCTGTAGGCATATAGTCCGGCACCAAGGGTGGAAAGGGGCCCCGTTAGAAGAGGAACCTAAAGAAGCGAAGCCAGCTTGTGGCAGGGCCCAGTGCTGAGACCAGAGGACGGAGTGTCAGCCTGGGGGTGGTAGTAAGGTACCAGCTTAGGGGGGGCAGTAAGGTGCCAGCTAGGGAAGCAGTAGGGTGCCAGTAGATCAACCGTCCGGAGGTGAGGATGAAGGAGGGGTAGACCAAAGGACCAACGGAATTGTGTGCGTGGCCGTCTATGTAACGCCTCCCTGGGTGTATCAGGCACCAAAGGGATGCGTCTCGGTAAGGTATAACGATAACTAACTCAGATCCCAAACTGTCGGGACTTCAAGTGAGTGATAGCTACTGGAGATCTCGATAGGTTGTCAAACAGCCGTCGATTACTATATCGCCAGCTTCGCTAAGTCCTAGACTTACTTGCTGTAGATTCGTGCGAACTGAAAAGAAGTAACTGCTCAACCAAGTATATTGAAAACTCTGTCTGTCGAAGTCTGCCCTGTCTAAGCTCCAGAGGGGCAGTCTTTAAATACATGATCTCGCTTTTCCAAAGCTTTCCATCTTCTTCCATTTGATTTCCAATCAACGGACATAACCAAGCTCCACTTTTAAAGTCCTCCAATCAAACAAATGCCTCATGCACCTAAACGGTACTGCAAACAAAATATGTATCATCCCAATACATGAAACAAAACATAAAACATATTGGGTATCAGCCTGATACATGAAACCCAACATAAAACAAACTAAGTATCAAACGATACTTGAAACTAATAATAAAACAAACTAACCCCTTACTAGCCCTGCTAGTTTCTGTTAGCCTTGTCAGCCTTAGCAATAGTAACCAATACCGGTTACACCCTGGAAACCAAACAACTGTTTCCAAAAACAAAAAACCCAAAAACCAATATCCCTAATCGCGAAAAATCAAAACCAGGTATTGATAATCACGCTGTCATCCGAGACTCCAGAGTCATCATAGTCGCTTTCCAAATAGGGTTTCCAAAACCCATCGTCCATCTTTCCTTCATCAGTGAACTCTGCGTAAACTGGTGTCTTTGGCGTGAATCCGATCTTGATATATCCTGTAATGATGGGAAACTCTTCGCCTGGACAAATGTCTGTCCACCAATCCTGGACAAGGTTTATAGCATTTTCTAATCCTTCGACAGGCTCCCAGCTGTTCTCAGAATCCGCATAGCCTTTCTACTTAATAAGGAACTGGTCTCGTCCATAGTGTTGGCGGTGATCCAACACTTCTTCAACTTCCCATTCCGGTACTTCCTCAATGAGAATGAGCGCTGGTTTCGCATAGGCTCTACCAGGGAACCTATCATTATCATTCTCCATGAAGCTCTTAACCGTAGAGCAATGAAATACTCCTTCCTTGCGGTGGTATATCCTAGCGTCCATCTTAACTGTGTAGTTCTGTGTGTGGGAGTCGTATTCCAACACCTTGAAGGGTCCTCACTATCTGGGTTCGAGTTTCTTGCTTCTACCAGATTTTGTAGCGAACAGGTCTCCCGAGACTAACAATCGTTCGCCCACATCAATGGGTTCCTGGGTGGTCCTTCTTCTTGCTACCATCCTGGTACTCCTAAATCTCGCCATCTTGACAGATTGGTAGGCCTCATTACGCAGTTCCTGGTATATGTTCAAAAAGTCATTGGTGGCTGGCACCAGGGTGTTTCTGACTCTGATAGTCGATAGCATAGGGTAATCTCGTCCATAGACTGCTTTGTATGTTGATATATTCAGGACATCAGAATATCCTGCATTCTCGTAGGCTGCTAACTCTGGAAGTGCAAGTAACCAGTTGTTCTGGCGCTTGTTAACAACATTCCTTAAGGCGGTCTTAAGTTCCCTAATCTTTCCCTCAACCTGGCCATTAGTTTCATGGTGTCCAGGTACTGCCTTGATATGTTCGATCCCCAAAGACTTCATGCTTTGGGCCCAAAATCGTGAGGTAAAATGTGGGTCAGCATCGCTGATAATCGATGTAGGTACTACATGTGGAGTGAAAATATGGTGCCGGAGGAGGGTGAGGGTCTCGACCGTTTGACTGTTTGAATGTGTAGCGATAAACCAAGTGAATCCAACCGCCCTATCGACAACCACTAGTACTGTATCTTACTTGTTGTTTTCAGACTTGTTGAATAGTCCTGCGAAGTCGATAGCGTAGGAGGTAAATATCTCTGAGGGTACTGGCATAGACTGTGCCTCTCCTTCAGGTAGCTGGTTGTGTTCCTTATTCCTCTGGCATAAATCGCATTGTCGGACATAGTCTCGAAAGTCTTTCCTCATCTCGGGCCAGAATATATATTCTGTAGCATAGCGTAGGTTCCTATCTGCGCTATGGTGTCCTCCGTTGTGGATCTCATCGATAACGATCTCCCTGAGTGTTATCCCATTCACTGCATGTCCCTTAGGTATGTATAGGCAATCCTGACCACCCCTGGTCGTTGCATACATTAGTCCATCGCCGATCCTATAGTGGGATAGCTTGCCACCTCTCCTAGTGTTGCCAGCGTCAGAAGCCTGCTTGTACAGGTCATCGTTCCTGTAGGCCTCTACCATCTGTCTTCTCCATTGGCTGCTCATTTCTGCCACTACTGCTGCCGTATCCCGTTCATCCTGTACTCGCTCCAGGCGTGGTACTTCCTCCTCCTGGTCTTCGTAAAGCTCGTAGAGTGTACTCTGGTGGTGAGGGAGGGTAGGTGGCTCGATGACTGGTATAAGCCTTGGCTGGCCGCGTGCCGCATTGGAGTAGAGAGGCCGCTTAGGCTCCTTTGAAAGTGGTTGGTAAGGACTCTAATGGTCCTGATACTCCGAACTCATGTCTCCTAGCTGTTCATTCAGGCGTCGCCTGATAGCATCCAGGTCCAGTACCGGTCGCGGAGGTAACAAGATGCTATTCCTTTCTTCGTAGGTAGAGACTAGCTCAGGTAGAACTATCTTGTCTCTAAGCTTCTCGTCCTCATGGATAGTACACTGGCGATCATAGCATGCGCTCCAGTGCATGGCCGCATGATTTCTCTCATCATCACTAATCTCTAGGGTGACTCTGTCTCCCCAATCATTTCCTGCCCTGATAGAGCAATCTGAGTTATCCGATGAAAGTGGTTCCTCAACAGGAAGTGGTTCAGAGCGCGACATATTTGAGGATGTAAAAGGTATGTTGTGAGGGTTTGAATCTTCTTCGTTGGTAGGGTCTTGAGCGTAGATTGGTTTTGGATCAAATTGCTCATAAAGACGGGAAAGGGCGTCGGCTAAATAGTTTCCCTTCCTGGGCCTATAACATATCTTTGCCTCGTATTTTCCCAAATGGGTTCGCCACCTCAGCTGCTTGTGTGAGGGGTTCTTGGCTGTCTTCAGGTACACCAATGGTTGGTGGTCGGTTATGATCGTAAATTCATGCTCTGCAAGAATGTGATCAAAGGAGGTTAAGGCATCCATAATTGCGAGTGCCTCCTTGTCGGTAGTTCCATAATTCATTTGTGAGTGGGTGAATTTCCTGCTGTGCAATGCCGCAGGCCTCGCTGTTTCAGGTATGTCTCTTTGTCCTACCCAAGCTCCTACCCCTGAGTCAGAGGCATCCGTAATGAGCCATATCTTTTGTCCTGAGGTGTGGTTGATTGGTCTTATGACCTGATTCTGTTTGGCAATTTCCTTCACATTCTCGATGCATTAATTATGTGTAGGTGTCCAGACAAACTCCTTATTTCCGGTAAGATCCGTCAAGTGTGCTGTTATAGTAGCAATGTGTGGTAGGAATTGGCTAATGTAGTTTACCAATCCTAGGAACTCCTGAAGTTGTTTCTTATTCTTCGGTGTTTCCCACTCCTCAATCCTCCTGATCTTTTCAGGGGATGCTCTAAGCCCCTTGTAATCGATGACGTGGCCTAGTACTTGTAATTCTTTTGCAAAGAAGTCCGACTTCTTTCTGCTCGCAAAGAACTCCGCTTTCTCCAACCTGTCACAAACCGCTTTAATGTGTTTCAAGTGGTCGGACTCTGTATCGGAGAATATGAGTATATCGTCGATGTACACCCACACGAATTCTCCCAGGTAGTCGGCGAGTAGGTCTGACATGATCCTCACAAATGTACCTGGTGCATTCATGTCTCCTTGTAACATAACTTTGCTGACGAAACCTGCGAAGGGTGTTTTGAAACTGTTATATTTGACATCGTCAGGGTGAACCATGGTTTGAAAGTAGGCATCGCTTAGGTCGATCTTGCTTCTGTATCGAGCCCTTCCTAATGCATTGAGTAATCTCCTTTGGTTTGGGATAGGTTCATCATCCTTCTGAGTATTGTCATTTCTTGCTGTAAGGTCCGCTAGACATCTGATCCTGCCATCAGTCTTTCCTTTGACTGACACAAACATTGGTGCTGCTCCTGGCACTTCAGCTCGTTCGATAACTCCTTCTCGCTGTTTCTGTTCCAGCCATGCCTTGAGTCGAATCTTGTACTTTTCTGGTACTGAGTATGTTGGCATCGTCTTCAGATTCTCTGGATCCTCCAATCTGATTCGGTGGTTGATCTTCCTTAAGGGTGGTAACCTTTCAGGTATCGGATCTGGGAATATCTTTGGGTATTGTTCCATTATCTCTTCTGTGCTTGTCACAGCTGCTCGAATTCTGGCACTTGTTGGTGTGCAATTTACCCATATCTTATGGTCAGGAAAATGAATCCTCAGTTTTCCACATTCGACTGATGCTTTGTTTCGTGATAGGAATGGCATTCCAATCAAGGCATCATACTTGGCTAAGTTCCCCACCATCATTCTATTTCCAGTAGTCTTCATCTTCCCAATTGCTATACTGACGTTGCATTCTTTCTGGGATTCAGATCGTGACCCTTTCATAGCCATATGAATGGTTGCAGGAGTTGCCATTTCGGTACATGGAATTCCGTGTGTAGTGATAAAGGTTGCGCTTAATAGGTCTGTTCCTATTGTTCCTGTATCAAATAGGACTCTCGCTTGTTTGCCGTTAATCAGGATCGTTCCTTCCAATGCTGTATGACTCTTATCACCCTTGGGTAACGTGTTTTGTGCTGATGCATTGGTCTCCACCTCTAAGGGATTGACATAAACCTCATCTTCGCTGCTGGCTTCTTCAACTCGGTTCGATGATGTCTCCTTCTTAGGTGTCTTTCCTTTGCCTTTGTCGTTTTTGTTGGGACAATCCTTTGCCATATGTCCTTTACCTCCGTAGGTAAAGCATGCTCCCTTTTCTCTTGGAGTCTTCGTTTTGCTTGATTCCTTTTTCTTCCATTGAGGTTTGTTGTCCTTCTTGGAGTTGTCTTCCTGGTATCGATCTTTCTGCTTTTGCTTTCCATAGGCTCCTGTATCATGGAGGATTGCATCGACTCTCTCTGCATAAGCTATCGTGGTCTGGATTGTTTCGCTTGAATCATACCATGTTTCGACATCTCGCCTTAGCCTAGTGTGCATACATTGGGAGAACCTTTGGATGAAGGAATATTTGTAAATGGTGCCTTCGGGTAGTCGTGATCGGTACATCAACAGGTCTGTAGCCACCATTGTGATGCGCTGCGTCTTTCCATTCTTGACTTGCTCAATCTCGTGGAATCGTTTGTAAAGGTCATCCTTCTGTCTGGATGACTGGAATCGTTCTCTTAACCAATCAATAAGCTGATCTCTGGTTATGTCTTCGCCATAGTTTTCTGCCGCCTGGAAAGCTGCTTCTTGAGCTCTCCCTTCTGTGTACAGTATCCAATAGATTCCTGCTCCGTCTGTTTTGGAGTTGACTCCGTGTAGTCTTAGGTATAACTGGACTGACTGGTACCAACGATCGAACGCTTCTGGTTTAAGGTCCTCTCCTTCACCACTGAGCTTCTTTGGTGTAGGAACCTTGATGCTAAGCTTCGCTGTAGTTGTTGGTGATGGCTCTCTAGCCACTGGCGCATTACTAGGTACAGGATTCGACATATCGTCTGAATCACTAGAGCTCTCTGAGCTCTCTTCGCTGTCTGAGCTGCTTGGATCGTCCTTGGGTGTTGCTACTTGCTTTCCCTTTAATCCCTTTGGCGTACCGGGGAACTCTCCTGGAGTTCTCGCTTTCTCTTTAGCTAGTTCCTTCGCTGATTCCGCTAGCAATTGCTTTGCTTGGTCTCAGGATAACTGTCTTCCTGCTTCGTCTACTTTGAAGCTGGATGCCGTAGATTGTTCGCCTTTGGAGCTCTGACTGCCTTTCTTTTTGGTAAGTGCCTGTCGCAGGATCTGCTTACCAGACCTCGTCTGAAGTCGCTCGTCACCTATTCTGGGCCACTGTTTGCAAGCCTGAGGTTTCCTAACCTCTGCCTACTTCTAACTCAACTACATGTTGAAGTTAAAAGAATGTAACACCTCCCTGGGTGTATCAGGCACCAAAGGGATGCGTCTCGGTAAGGTATAACGATAACTAACTCAGATCCCAAACTGTCGGGACTTCAAGTGAGTGATAGCTACCGGAGATCTCGATAGGTTGTCAAACAGCCGTCGATTACTATATCGCCAGCTTCGCTCAGTCCTAGACTTACTTGCTGTGGTTTCGTGCAAACTGAAAAGAAGTAACTGCTCAACCAAGTATATTGAAAACTCTGTCTGCCGAAGTCTGCCCTGTCTAAGCTCCAGAGGGGCAGTGTTTAAATACATGATCTCTTTTTTCCAAAGCTTTCCATCTTCTTCCATTTGATTTCTAATCAACAGACATAACCAAGCTCCACTTGTAAAGTCCTCTAATCAAACAAATGCCTCATGCACCTAAACGGTACTGCAAACAAAATATGTATCATCCCAATACATGAAACAAAACATAAAACATATTGGGTATCAGCCTGATACATGAAACCCAACATAAAACAAACTAAGTATCAAACGATACTTGAAACCAATAACAAAGCAAACTAAGTATCAAACGATACTTGAAACTAATAACAGAACAAACTAACCCCTTACTTGCCCTGCTGGTTTCTGGTAGCCTTGTCAGCTTTAGCAATAGTAACCAATACCGGTTACAGTCTAGGCAGTTCTCATAAAAGTGAGAGTGGGGGAATCGACCATCAGAGTGCCAAAGCAACTGTAGGCCTGTAGAAGGTTTCCCCCTACTGCAACCCTGTCTCCCAGCCGTATAGGGAGGTCAGTGGGAATTCTTGACCGTGCAAATGTTAAGTGAGGCAGAGCAAAAAGCTAAGCGAGGCAAAACAAAAGCGGGGAAAAGGGAGGAACTATCAACAAAGATGGCAGAAGAGGAGAGAGGAAACTCAAAGGGGTAGACCCTAATGAGCACGGAGAGGAGGGAATCATTAAGAAAAATTCCCAGCCCCTGGCATGGCCAAAGGGTGAGGTTGAGTCAAAACGAAAGTGGTGATGATTTCTCGTGGTGTTGAGATTTCAATCGCCGGGTGTGTAGAGGAGCCGGAGGATGTGGCTTACTATGGTATTAATGTGGTACAATATCAATTTGTAGTTTTAGGAAACTCAGTAGCTTATTATTACCTTACTATTTTAGATAAGTTTAACAGTCAAGATTACCTGGTGGTTGAGCAGGATACTATTTTGTCTATATTTAGTACAATTCAGGTAGTGTAGTGAATCCTACTGTATTTCTGCTGCTGTTGCTGACTAGGTATTAGTTGTTACTTGTTTGAGTTTATACCAGAATATGGTTGGTCTTTGGTTGTTCTTTCCTGCTTAGTTATTGCTTTCCAACTGGTAGTGGTTGCATTATTTCGCTTATCATTGCTGTAACCTACTGCCAAGTATCTCCACAATACCAAAGGGACTCTAAAGATATTATTAGAATAAGGGGAGAAGTGTTGATGGATAGGTCTTCAATAGAGAAGGTTAAAGATATAGAACTAATAGAGTGACCATTCAACTTGAAGTATTAAAGATGATAGTCATGTGAGGCATTAGAGTCCGAATCTTTAAAAGATTGCAGGCTGTTTAAATACAAAAGTTTGTAGATTGGAAAACTTAACAAAAGTGCAAACATTGTATCCAACAAGCATACTAACAGAGAGAGTATAATAATGTAACTATATTCTGAAAACAGAGGTTTAAAGGGGACATGTAACGGAATCCTACTAAGTTTCTACTATTACTACTGACTTGATGTTGGTTATTACTTATTTGGGTTTATACCTGATAAGCGCTACTATTTGGTTTTCCTCTCCTACTTGGTTATGACTTCCTAACTGGTTATTCTTTCCTTGTTTCACTTATCACTACCCCTCCTTGCTTCTACCCATTTGGGTATCGCTATCCTCCTACTATACCTACTGGATTTGTATAGTATTACCAATCTCTTGTTCCTTCTTGTTTGGATTCTATTACTTATTTTGTTAGCCTCATCCTGTCGCTTTTAACCTTCTGTTTGCGGAATATGGTTACCTTGTTATGCTGCCTCTGGTAGCATGTTGTTGGACAGGATGTTTGCACTTTTGTTTAGTTTTCCTAGCTACAATCTTTTGTATTTAAAGAGCCTGCAATCCCTTAAGGATTCGGACTCGCAAGCCTCACAGGACTATTATCTTTAATACTACAAGTTGAACGGTTACTCTATCAGTTCCATACCTTTTACCTTGTCTATTGAGGACCTATCCATCGACACTTCTCCCCCTATCCTTATAGTATCTTCAGAGTCCCTTTGGGATTGTCGAGATACTTGGGAGTAGGTTAAACTTTTTGACCTAAACTCAAGTATACCTTTGATCTTCGGCAGAGGACTGATCACCCTTCGCCTACCTTGACTCTGCAGTACTAGTACACCTCCCTGTTTCCAAGAAGGCCTCGAGCGGACACCTGGCAAGACCAGCTCACCCTAGCTAGAAACCATTTCGCTTCCAAGAGATACCAGAAGGCACTTCACTAGAGGATCGGTAGCATCCTCCTCAGAACCCTAAAGTCAAGCGCCAGTACCCTGATCTGCTCCACCATCTGAGAACTCAGAACTATCTCCAGTAGATAGTAGCAGCAGCGAAGAAGAAGAAGACCAAGACCAAGCCCAAAACCACGCCCAAGCCCAAGCTCCGGACCAAGTCCAAGACCAAGCCCAAGTCCAAGAATAAGTCCAAGAACAGCTCCACCAAGAAGTCCTATCCAAGAAAGAACCAAGCTCAGAATCAGAATAGGATTCCGGTCTAGAGGACGCTCCAGGACCAGCACCCCAAGCTTCGCCACCTAGACCACCCAGTCTACCAAGAGAACCCAGAGAACCAAGCCCTGCACCAGACGATTTACCTAGTTCACCAAGACCACCTAGTCCACCAAGTCCACCTAGCAATCCAAGCCCTGCACCCATCGCCATGTCAGTCCCCCCAGAGGGAAATAATCGTCCTAAATGGCCAGCACTATTTACATTCACTGGAGAAGGAAAAGATCGACACCTATTGAGAATCAACTCATGGTTCAACACAGTCCATCGATACATCGCCAGCTTTGGCATAACTGACGATGCCCCTGAAGCCCTGCAATACTATTGAGCCTATTGCAGAGAGAAAGCCCATGATAAATTTACCCAATATGAAGCTTCCCAAGGAGACTACACAGTTGCTGGACTCAAACAGAAATTCGAGGCCTACTTCGTTTCTTCCACATCTACTGATACCATCTATGAACAGTGGCTACAAGTCAAGCAAACTACCGGCGAAAAACCAGCACAGATTACCGATACTGTAATCAGACTTGAAACCTTGAGAGTCAGTCTCCCCCCAGGAACAATTCGGACTATTCACTGAAGCAGAGACTCCTAGATGCCATGGATATCAAACTTAAGCAAGAAGTGAAACCACACATCACTTCAGATACCTCGTTTGACCAGCTAGTGGAGATAGCAGAAAAGCGAGATGCAATTGCCAACTCTACAGAACTTTATGGAAATCGTCAAGGAAATGCAACATCCAATGCAGTTTCCCAATAAGCAGCCAAGCGCCCCCAGAACAACACTCATTGAAATCAACAAAGGTTCTTCAACAATACCTCTCAGCATCCATGAGTATCCCAGGCTGTGAAGGATCGGCGCAGAAGAGACAATGACTATTACTATTGTGGAAAACATGGACACTACTCCGATAACTGCTTTGAGAAGAAGAAGCATAAGAGCACCCAGCAGCGAGGAAATGGAGGCCCTGGAGGAACCAGGAGACCACAGAATGTCAGAAGAGCATACCACACCCAGGAAGACGATCCCAATGCAAAGGAATCAGTCACAGTTACCACAAACCATGCAGGACCTAGTGGAACTCAATTCCAAGCCCTCGAACCATACATCACAGTCAATGGCCACAAATCAAAGGTACTATTCGATACAGGAACCACAGGAGACAACTTGATATTAGGAAAGTTTGTCACTACCCACCAAATCCCTACCAGAGACCTCGAGACTCCTATCAACCTGAACATGGCAGTTAAAGGATCACGCTCAGCAATCAACTATGTTGCAAAGCCTGTCATACAGATTGACAAGGAAAGTGGCGATATCTCTGAAGCCCTAGTCTGTTCCCTAGACAACTATGATATCTTCCTAGGACTGCCTTAACTTACTGCACACTATAGTATAATAGATTGCGGAAAATCTATTATCACCTTCCCTGACAAAGGAATCACCTTGACCTGCAAGGAAGCAACCTATGCACGATTTTCAGCAATGAATGAAGCAGATGCCCCTGATTTCATTTCCGAGTTTCCTACAGTATTCCCTGCCAAGAAAATAGTGGAATTACCACCCTTGAGAGATGTCAACCACCACATCCAGCTGAAAGACACAATTTCGGACCATAATCCGAGATTCTTCACATTCTCTGATAAGCTCATGCCAGCATACAGAGCATTAATCGAAGACTGGAAAGCCAAAGGAATCATTTATCCAAGCGAGGCACACAACCCAGTCAACATATTCTCAAAGCTGAAACCCAATGGCGAAATCAGACTGCTTGCAGACCTTGTACCAAGGAATGAAATTACTATCAAGGACCATGGAGCGATTCCCAACCAAGCCATGATACTCAGAACTGTTGCCAGAGCAAAATTCAGAACCACCATAGACCTAGCAACCTGGTACTTCCAAATTTGAGATCTCCCCAGCGATGAGAAATACAACACCATCAAGACACTCTTTGGATCCTTTGCATGCAGAGTAATGCTACAAGGAGATGCCAACGCCCCTGCTACAGCTATGAGAGTTATAGAATTTGTCCTAGATGGATTTATTGGAAAATTCGTTTGGGCATACATGGATGACATCACCATCTACTCAGAAACAGCAGAGAACCATATTTCGCATATCAGATCACTCTTGGGAAGACTGAAGAATCACCAAATCAAAGCATCGCCAGCCAAATGCAAATTCTTCACCACCAAGCTCTCACTCCTAGGACATGTTATAGATGTGAGAGGAATTCATACAAACACTGAAAAAATTCGATCCATCCAAGACTGGCCCATACCAAAATCGAAAAAGGATTTTCAGACCTTTATAGGAGTTGTGATATATCATGCACAATTCCTCCCACACCTTGCCTCAACCACTGCCCCCTTCTCATACCTAATATCCCAAGATGTATTTGAATGGCAACCCATGCATGAGGAAGCCTTCAAACAAGTTAAGCACCTAGCCAAGGAGACAATTCCGCTCCGTCCCATCTCATATGAGACATCAGCTAATCCAATATACCTCATTACTGATGCCTCTAAGGTTGGATCAGGAGCATGGGTTAGTCAAGGACCCTCCCCTCAGACAGCATACCCTGCCGTATTCCACAGCAGAAAGTTTGCTACAAGTCAACTGTACTACCCTGTCCATGAATTGGAACTTTTGGCGATTGTGGATGCCATTGAGGCATTCCATCTGATTCTATATGGCACCAAGTTCACTGTTGTGTTTGACAACAAGGCACTATCCTTTTTCCTAAAGCAGACTGACCTACCTTACCGCCAAACTAGATGGTACATGTTCCTGCAATCTTATGATTTCGATATCATACACAGACCTGGCAAAGACAATGTCCTTGCAGATCCACTATCCAGGATCTATGAAGACACCTCAGATGAAGAAGACCAAATACTCGAAGACCCTACAGACAAGAAGCCTATAAAAACCTCCTCCTCCACCATGAACAGTGTATCAAGACATTACTTCAACCTCGCCCATGCCCTAGAATCTTCTTCGGCCCTTACTCTTCAAGTACCCTCTCGCATTCTTGCTTCTGAATACTACTCCATGTAGAACCCACATCATGGCACCAGCTCAAACCCCTGCAGCTCCCAAGAAGCGAGTCACTACTCAGATTCTGTTGAACAAGCTATGGACAAAGCAGCAGATACCCTCGAACTTGCAACCAATGTCATTCAAGGTTGTGAAATAGTTGAGACCTCCTCCTATCTCACCAACCCTCAAGAACCATCCCTCTCCACAGTACTTATTAAACAAGCTAAAGCTCAACTGTCTGGCCTTGCGGCGAATATTAACAATCCTCTAGGAGATATGAACCAACCTCTGCATCCAGATGCTATCACCAACTGCTGTAAACGAATCCATGATTCTATCACCCAACTGGAATCCCTTGCAGTCCCCACCTCAGTAAATATTGCCCCTAGCAGCACACCTACCAAACCTGACCCTCAGCCCACACCTGTCTGTCCTCGACCCCCAGTCAATGAACTGGACTGATTTCTTGAATCTAATAGACACAGAGCTATGAACTGGACTGCCTGTGTCTTGGACAAATGCCAAACACACATAAATGGAAAGAATACAGGATACTTTCCGTCAGGATCTCGCCATATCTCAGGTCTCTGGCCTCTTTACGCTTCCTCCAACTTTGTCTCCCCTCATCATCCCAAGCACAGAGCTGAGCACGGATGGGCTGTTCCTCCTCCCCTCCATGATGATGATGGCTACCCAGTTTTTCATACAGTTATTGATAAGGGAAAAGAAAGAGAAATACCAGATATCGACTAAGGATGGGATCTACCTACCCCAGAAGCACATGTCCATCATGAGGAGTGCTTCTTTGATCAGCCCTCTTCACAGGTTGACCTTCGCGCTTTTCAGCTTACCAACTTCATGAAAGGAAAGTGGTACTGCAGCATTAGAAATGCTACCCAGAATGACACTCTCCTTGCGGTAGTTAGCAAGGCTATCAACCACCCTGACTGGCTCTTATATGATGGAGTTCTCGTTAGATAGGGGAAGGATGACTGTAGAGACTGTCCTTATGTCCCCTATGAAGCAAGCTATGAAGGTGCTAACATTAGAAGTGAAATTATACACATTACCCATGAACAAATGGCACATATGGGTTGGCAGAAATGTTTTGAATATGCATCATGACACTTCTACTCGGTCTCCATGAGGAACGATTTTAAAGACTATGTCCGCTGATGCCACCTATGCAAGCTCAATAAGCAACCTACTACCATTCCTGAAGGATCAGTTACCCCTCCTTCCTGTCCCTAAACAGCCTTTCTCGTCCCTTGCAATTAACTTTTCAGGACCCTTACCTAGCGATTCCAAGCTGGAACTCATTATGGTTGTCTTTGATTAATTCAGTGGCTTTACCTACCTCATTCCAGTCTCCTAGAATATTACATCTATCGAAACGGCACACACCCTCATTGAGCGAGTTTTCTCTATTCACAGTTTCCCTACCTCCTTAGTCTCTGACACAGACCCCAAGTTTACCTCACGCTTTTGGAGACAGCTTATGGTGAATCTCAATGTTGATCTCATCATGGCTACAGCTTACTATCACCAGATCATGAAGACCCAACAACTTGCTAGAGATGCACTCAAGAAGGCCAGAGCACGCTAAACTACCTGCAGAGAAAACCGATGAAAGGATGGACCTCCAATTATTCCTAATGAAACTGAAGTTATCCTCAAGTCAGCACCCTATGTCCATAAGGTTGCACGAAATCAGAAGCTGGTTGGACAATGGTTAGGACCCTTCTCAGTCAGTGAAGGACCTGACAGACATAACAACTACAAACTCATACTTCTTCCAGTGATGGCAGGAATCCACCCATGGATCCATAGCAGCCATCTTCGCATTTACCTAAGACCCAACCCCGTCACCTTCCCAGGAACACTTGAACCCATATATAAAGAACCTGTCACTATCGATGCCAGTAGACAAGAGCAATGGGAAATCGAGAAGATACTCAAAGATCGAATCTATCACATAAAGGCACAGTTCTTGATCTATTGGAAAGGCCATTCCGAAATTGAAGCAACATGGAAACCCCGCTAGAACCCAGAAGGCGACAGCACCCTCACCAGATCCTACTGGTTCGATAGCTATAATGAATCTATACCTTTCAGACTCCCTTGGTCCCAAGGAGAGACTTTCTCTGTCTGCACACTCCAGAAACCAGACTATGCCCGCCTCTCACCTGAGCTTTACCCTGACGGATATTGGAAACCTCTCCAAGACTCAGACTACTCAGAATCTGATACTAGCACAACACTCTCCACCTTGGATGAATCTGAGATAGAAGGCTAACTGCTTCATGGTACTGTCTTTGCTACTATGGGGCTTATAAAGGTGTAAGGTCCTGAAACCAGTAATGGATATAGGTTTACTGATTAAGTTATAGGTTTTGAAATTGAGTGGAATGCTCCAAAGGCTGGTTGGTCATTAAGCTCCTTAGGATATTCCTTATTGTTTTATTTGTTTTATTTCTTTTAAGGGGAATGTAACGGAATCCTACAATGTTTCTACTATTACTACTGACTTAATGTTGGTTAATACTTATTTGGGCTTATACCTGATAAGCGCTACTATTTGGTTGTCCCTTCCTACTTGGTTATGACTTCCTAACTGGTTATTCTTTCCTTGTTTCGCTTATCACTACCCCTCTTTGCTTATACCCCTTTGGGTATCGGTATCCTCTTGCTATACCTACTGGATTTGAATAGTATTAGCGATCACTTGTTCCTTCTTGTTTGGATTCCATTACTTATTTTGTTAGCTACATCCTACCACTTTTAACCCTCAGTCCTCGGAATATAGTTACCTTGGTATGCAGCCTCTGTTAGCATATTTGTTGGACAGGATGTTTGCGCTTTTGTTAAGTTTTCGTACCTACTGTTAGGGGTAGCCGCTTCTACAGACAGGCGAATCGAACTAGGCCTAAATCTTGATTCCATTGACGGAGACTTATTATGGATGGCTTGTTTGATTGAGTAGCAAAGAATTTTCAAGTAAAATGTATGATATTGATAAGATCTCTTCTCCATTGCTTGATGATGGCTAAAGCTCAGGAAGTACTTCGATATTTATATCCCACGTCTGAGTGTTTGCAGACTACATCTAGCTTTCATACTAACTAAGTACCCCTCCATGTTTCTCCAGCTTTCTACCTTAGTGCCAACACCGTTTCACCCAGATGATTCTCTTCCCCTTACAGCTAATAGTGCAGTCGGAGCTCCTCTTTCACCGAAAGGGTTGTACACCTTTTGGCAGGAGACGCCTGACCTCCTTTCTGCTGTTCAGACTTGGTCCGTCCTGTTTGGAAGGTACCAATAGTCTCTTAGAACACAAAGGGGCCAGCTTGGTTGTTGACCTTATCTGCTCCGGGCCAATCGAACCGGCTCTGCAGCTGGCTTTCAGGATGACTTGGGTTCATGATTGGGCCAATACCTTCTCGTCCTCAGTGCCTCTCTCTATCAACTTGTTCTGATTGGCTTACATATTGGCATCGTATAGGGGCATCAGCACATTCTCACTTAGTAGTGGAGTGGCCTACTACCCACTCTTTCAATTTCCCGTTGCAACTACCCGAATCTATATTATAGTCTTCCGACTTCAAACAGGTGTAACTCTGCGAGTCCTCCCCGGAATCGCTTGGTCCCACCTGGGTGGGACAGCCAGAGAGCTCCTCTTATATACCCAGCGAGATGCATCCGGTCAGAAGGACGGCTGGACCGTATACGGTGTTACAAGAGGTGCTTCAATGACTCAGTTTTGTATGTGGACAAGCAACTGCGTAAGGTGTCAGTCTTGTCGCAGGGTGCGAACGCTGGGGCCGCAGGGGTATGACTTAGATTTTCACGCATTTTTTGTATGGATGCGCTACTGGATCCCTGTATCATTTACCCATGTGCCTAACACAAGCTCCCTCATCCTAGGGTTCGTCCCGAACTCTTCTTCGTCCTTCAGGTACCTGTTATTCTTTCAAACATAAAAAATTTAAATATATATTCCACATATCATCTGCTGTTTGAGCTTGATTCGGTTGGGTAAAAAACCTGCTGCGTTTGCTTGGCCACATCAGGAAAACCTTTTCCTTGTTACTCAATGTTTGCCCTGCTCGGCATTTCTGGGTTGTCCCTCTGAAATTCCTCCACCAATTCCTGCGCATGCTCTAAGTTCTCTGGTAGCTCCCTGGTGTTCTCATCTTCGGAACACCCAATCCACTTCACAAAATACCTTAATTCCTGTATCCTTTGGTTCCTTCCGCGTACCCTCTCTGTGAAGAGATTATTTCACTCTTCACAATCCGCTCTATTTCCCATTCTAAATCGGCATCGATTTCTTCGAGCTCATGGGGTGGTTGTTCTCTGGCAGGTCTTGTAGACGTGCGGTATGGTTCTAGCAGCGAGACATGCAATATCAGTTGGATTTTCCACCGTGGTGATATTTCTAGTTTAAAGGTGTATTCTCCTTTCTTTTCTAACACCTCAAAAGGTCCATATAACTTTGGGCTGAGTTTCTTGAATGGCCGCTTTGTTCGTATATTCTTCATGTTGAGCATAACCAGGTCTCCGATTTGTATCTCTGGTTGTTGCTTTGCCTTTCGATCATAATACTTGTTTATTCTGTCGAGTTTGCTTCAGCGCCTCCTTAGCATTTTGGTGTATTGTTTTCATCCAGTGAGCATACAGGTTTGCTCCTGGATTCTGAGCTTCGTGTTCCTTCATCCATTCTGTCTGCGGATGAAATCCATAGTTTGCATAGAATGGGGATAACCCATGATTGTTGGTGGCCGAATTGTTGTAGCCATGCTCGGCTAATGGTAACAGCTGATACCAGTCGTTTTGATCATAGTTGACAAAATTCCTCAAGTAACCTTCTACCACTTGGTTAGTTCTTTCAGTTTGTCCATCAGTTTGCAGGTGATATGCCATTGACATTTTTCGTTTAATGCCCACGCTTTTGCACTGAGATTCCCTGAATTCTCCTGAGAACTTTGCGTCCATATCTGAATTAATTTGGGCTGGAAGTCCATGCAACTTCCAGACTTCCCTTAAGAATACTCTGGCCACATCCTTTGCTGTTGCATTTCCCTCAAGTCCGATAAAATGGGCCATTTTCGTGAACCGATCCACCACTACAATGATTTGGGTCTTCCCTTGAGATTCAGGTAGTTGAGTTATGAAGTCTGTGGATATAAATGTCCAGGCTGCATATGGGACTTCAAGGGGTTGCAGTAAACCGTATCTTGAATGTCCCAGAGATTTATTGTGCTGGCATTCATCACAGGACTAGACGTAATCATTCATCCAGTTAGTGATGCTTTTCTAATAGAAATCTCTGGACGCAATTTCCAAGGTTTTTTCTTGTCTAAAGTGTCCAGCTACCTTTGGGACATGACATCCTTTGGTGATTGTGGTCTGTAAAGCTTCAATCTCTGGGATGTAGAGCCGGTTCTTGTAATAAAGTAGTCCCTCGACTACTGTCCAGTTCATTGGTAACGGACGTCCTACTTCTCTCAATACCTCTAATTCTTCTTTGCGCTGCTGCCAGTCTTGGTCCTAGCTTGACGCTTGTCTGATGTCCGCTAATAGCTGTTGATCATACTTACGTATGTCAGCTCTTGATATTATGGCATTGGACATCATGCAAGTTGGTGTCCCAACTCTGGCTGTTTTTCACAAGTCTCGCTTGTCAAAATACTTGTTGTCCTTTTGGTCTGCTTGTAGGTGCGCTATGACTACCTGGCTCGGTTCTGCCATTGCTCTTCTAGGGGAGATATCGGAACTGCCAAACCCTGAACTCCCGCATTCAGTGGGTTCTAGGCTGTCCACTTCCATTGCCTCAGAGGTATTTATGTTTTTGATTACCAGTTGTGCTATACGATCTCCTTCACGCACTTGGCAGTTGTTAGATCCATAGTTCCTCATGATGACCTTGATTTCCCCTGTGTAGTCAGTGTCTATTACCTCACCTTCTATTCCAATTCCGTGCTTTGCCGCTAGACCACTTCTTGGTACTATACCCGCATAGGTATTTTGCGGTAACCTTATCGCAATGCCAGTCTCCACCAGTACTTGTCCTCTTTGCGGTACTATAGAGTCGTTAATTGCATAGAGGTCATGTCCGGCAGCCATTCGTGAGCTCTTAGTAGGCATCCTAGCCTTTTTTGACTGCAATTTTACCCTAAGTGTATTGGGTACTTGGTTTGTTATTATTGCAAAACCTTCCTTATCTTCTGGCTTGTTTAACTGTACTAGCGAGATCTGAAAGTGTGATGGTTTGAGTATTGACTGTTCGCTATGCGCAGCTCCCTCCTTTGGGCAATACTCCAGCCGTCTGCTTAATGCATCAGGTTTGTCTCCTCTCTTTCCTGGCCTATAAACAATTTTGAAGTTATAGTTTGCCAGTTGTGGTGCCCAACATATCTGCCTTGGATTCCAATTTTTAGTGGTTAGGAAGTTTGTAAATTCTGGTGGTCGGTATATACGGTGACTGGGTCTTCTGTTCCCACCAGGTACTGCTTCCCTTCTTTGAATGCTTCTAGTATAGCAAGCAATTCCTTGTCCTAGATTTCATAATCCTTATCGGCAGGGCTTAGCCTTCTGGAGTGTAAGGCGACAGGATGGAGTTTTTTGTCCTTTTATTGGGATAGCACGCAACCTAGCGCAAAGTCGCTAGTTTCGATTTCTACCATTGTCTCCCGTTCCAGGTAGAAATGGCAAAGGATAGGACAGTTGTGAACCTGTGTTTGAGTTCCTCGAATGCTGCCACTTGTTCTGGTCCCCAGCTAAATTTCCTCGGGTCTCCCTTCAACGTTTCCATTATTGATTTGCAGATTTTTGAAAAATCCTTTATAAAATGTCGCTAAAAATTGGCAAAGCGAATGAATATTTGCACCTCCTTAACTGACCGAGGTGGTTTCCAGTCCTTAATGGTTTGGAATTTTCTCTCACTCATAGTAACCCCATTTGCCACCACGATATATCCTAGGAATTCCATGCTATCCGTATGGAAAACCGACTTGCTAGTTGATTCCGCTAAATCATATTCTTCTAACTGAGCTAAGACCTGTTTTACTAATTGAACGTGTTCGTGTTCTGTTTTTGAGTAGATTAGGATATCGTCCAGGTATACCACGACACCATGGTCCTGGAATTCCCACAGGATTTTGTTCATTATTGCCCAGAATGTGGCGGGTGCCTTTACCAGCCTGAATGGCATTACTTTGTATTCAAAGTAGTCATACCATGTGCGAAAGGCTATTTTCCACTCGTCTCACTCCTTGATCCTTAGTAGGTGGTATCCATCCTTGAGATCAAGCTTTGTGAACACGGTTGCCCCTGCGACTCTATCGCGGAGTTCGCTCATCAGCGCCAATGGGTATTTGTTGGCTATTGTCAGTTTGTTTAACTGTCGATAGTCCACATATAACCTTATTGACCCATCTGGTTTAGGCACAAATAAAATCAGTGCCCCTACCAGTGACTTGCTTTCTTGGATCTTTCCTTGATCTTGCATTTTCTGTATGTATTTACTTAGCAAGTCAAGTTGATGAGCTGAAATCAGGTATATTCGTCCCCAAGGTGGTACCGTGCTTGGGACCAAGTCAATCGCATGGTCGAGATTCCTTCTGCTAGCGAGCTTTTGCGCAGTTTCTGGCAAGAATACCTTTTTATATTCATGGTATTCTTGGGGCACGTTTACCAAAGCCTTGATATTTTCTGGATTGGTACGTTCTATTCTCCCCACGTATTGAGCCTCCGGATCATAGGTTACCATCTCATCCCATTCAAATAATTTTTCCAAGTCCTGCTCGTGGACATGGCTCTGATACTTGTCATGATTGAATACCCATCTTTGTGGGTGTTCAATGTTCAAGATAGGGTGTTCCTTATGCCAGCAGCCAAATGGGATGATCAAATCATATCTTCGTGCTGGGGTGATCTTACAAGTTATATGTGATCTGTGTGCATTTGTCCCAATTTCTAATACAATTGGGTGAGTGTAATGTTTGCCTCACCCTGCTGCAGGGGTCCCTTCGAAGGTAAGGATGTTTTGTGTGCGAGTGTGTGCTTTATAAGGGATCTGATACTCGTTTACCAGATTTTGATTAATCAGGAAAATATTAGATCCTGAATCTAATAGCGGGTATGCAGAGATTCTTCTACCATTTGCTTCAATGGTTACCCTGCCTTCTGGGCAGGTATAATATTCTGGCACGGTTGCTGGAGTCTTGATTTTCTTATTTGGGCCCGAAGGCGCTTGTGTAGGTCGTTTTTGTGAGATGTTCATACGGGTTTGTAACTATAACTGAAGGTGTTTGTTACCATCCCGCACAGTTTTGGCTATTGAAGGTTCCTCAGACAAACTAAAAGATGCCTTTGCTTGGTGTACTGGGCAGCCCACTACTAGCGGTCTTTACCCGTTGCCGAAAGGTTCCCATACACTAGCCATTTGCCCTGGCACCTGCCTTTGCCCAACTGGAGTTGCACTAGTATCATTAGGTGATAGTCAGCTTTCTTGTGCTCAGGGGATTCTTCACGCCTCGCCTCGATAACCACATGAGTCTTTCATGCCTCACATGTCCTTAAAGCCAGAGTCCAGGTTCGGGACGGATTTACCCCGCTCCCTTTAGCGTGTGAACTAGGTGGCTGTAGTTTCTCATTCTGTTCCAACTTCTTTTTTCTTGGTGTTAGGAATCCCATTCCATTTATCCAATTATTCCGTTGTCCAGCCGACCCATAATAAATATTCGTTCCTGGAAGGCTTCTCATTATCCATGCTAAACTTGTTTCCCCTAGACATTCTTAAGAGGTCCCTTGCTTGCGCTAGTCTGTCCACTCTTCCATAGAGCTTTGAGAGGTATTTAGAGCTTTAAAAGGACTCAGGTTTAATTGGCCGTCTTCCGTGCTAGAGTCTAAGGTACACCAAATGTTGCGCAGCGCTTTCTTCTTTGTGAGTTTAAGGTTCTCGGAGCTAGTCCCAGACTACCACAAGCTGCCGTCCAAGTTATTCACTTCTTGCTTACCTGTCATTCTTACGTCTGCATTACTCCTGTAGGTCTAGACTGCTTTTCGTGATTATCGCTTAGTTTTGAGATTCCCATGGAGAAGCGCGGAATACCTGCCTGAAGGACCTTGCAGAGGTCGAGCCCCCTTGGTGATTTCGATTTTGGAAAGGGGTCCATAACCGTGTACCCCGTCGCAGTCACTGCCGGTGCCTCAAAATTTCTTAAGTTTCGTCCATGTCATCCAGCCCCCCAAATCCAGGGTTAGTTGACTTGGTTTAACCTCTGTGAGGGTTGTATCTGCCTATTAGGCATATTTGGAGCCTGGGGTCGTTTATATAGGGTCTTAGAGTTCCCCCTTCATTGTCCAATAATTGATACTTGGGCCTGTTTCCAACAGAATTTCCAAGTATGATTTGCCAATGTGCATTGGGTGCATTGGTTGGCTTTTTTCCTTTCCTCAATATTGTCTTTAGGGATTCCTTTATGAGCCTCAATCCAATTTGTGTGCTCAACCTTTTGATCTGTGGGGGTGTTTTTCCCTTTTTCCGCTTGTTTCTTCTTTTTGTATGCCGCTATTTCGGCCACCGTATATATTTTCCGCTTCTTATTTCCAGCAGGCGCATTCTGGGTTTGTGGCCTCCTCTCGTTTCCGTTTTTGGGTATCCCCTTTCTCTTGGTCATTTTTCCTAAATAGACCTTGTTGTTCTTTGAACGATTCTTCCGCTTTGGTAACCCTGCAGACTGCCTTGATCCATTCGCAATCCAGATCATGATTTTCATAAAATAGCGTTTGCCTGGTTTCAATAGGGAGTTGCCGCTGAATTATGGTCCTCCAGGCAATACTGGATACTTCTGCCTCAATGTTATGGTTCTCCATAGTAAGGAGGTATTTCTCTATGTCTCCTGTATACCGAACCTTTTCCATTTCCGCTAAGGCTTTTTGTGCCTTATGAAGTACCGAGAATCGTTCCGTAACTTCAGCTCGGAAAGTAACCCAAAAATCATAGCCCTGTCTCCAGTCATCTTATTTCGGTAAGTTATCGCAAAGGGTGGTACCTCGGTTCCTTCTATTCTTCCCAGCGCATATTTGATGCGTTCCTCGTCATCTTCCCACTGGCACGGGTTTCTCTCTAAGTAATTTTCACAATTTAGTAACCATACTTCTACATCTTCAGTAGATTTGTTCTCAAATTTGAATAGAGGGTCTGCCTGCCGCCTATTTGTTCAGGCTAATGCTTGACCTAATCGGTCACCCAGGCATCTGCTTCGGATTCGAATTTTCGACCTGGCTGAGGGCGACGACCAGGTAAACCCCCTCGTCTGGAGGGACCACCCTTATCGTCCGAGCCCGGGTCATCGTCTCCGGGGTTGGGACTATTTGCTGGTGGCAGCGGTTGTTGAATTTTTCCCCATTTCGATTTCCTTCTCCTCTGTCTATTCTCTTTCCCTTACCTACTCTGTTTCCCTTATCTCTGTTAGGGATAAAGCGAAATTCTTCCCTTCCATCAGCCATTGTTCGTTATTCTAATCCAGGATTTTCCATTGGCTGTGGTGCCACTGTTTCCCACACACTTGGTGGGTTCTTCGCAACTTGTAGTTACACCAAAGTTTCATTCATCTGAGTCAACATTCGAGTTAGTTGCTCAGATGCGGCATTCTGTCTGACCACATAGACCTCCATTTCCGACAGCTCTTTTTCGTGGCGCTGGTGAAGTTCTTGTAACTCCTTTCTGATCTGCTCATGTTCTTTTTGTGCAGCCACTTGTCTTTGTAGGAGTTCTGCTTTTTGCATAGCCAAAGCCTGTTCTAGCTGGCAGTCTCGATCCAGCCACTCTTGTCCTGTTGCCCCAATGTTAGCATGAAGTTGGGTACTTACTACTTCATAGTGTGTAGCCCGTTTTTCCTGTGCTCACAACTTTACTTCCAACCGTTTGGGGGTTGCATCTTGAAGTGCGACAGTTTCTGTAGCTCATATTTCAAGTCCCGAATTGACTTGTTTCAACTCTTCGCCAATGATTTGTTTCCCATGGGTTATCTGTTGGGCATGGTGCTGGAATTGGTTTGCCTGATCCTCAGCTTGACTAGTTAGTTCACTGTAGGCCAGATGTTGCATATCAACCGATTCCTGGAGGGTATGGTGGAAGTAGCCCATTACCTGGCAAATTCGTACTGCTAATCTTTCCCTAGCTGGATTTCTGGCGTCTCGGGGACGGGGAGTGCCTGATCGAGTTCCTAGGGCCGACTATCTGACCCCACTTGGCTATGAAAGGTGGTGGAGTAACAAAGGTGACCTGGAGCGTCCAGGTGCATGATCGCTTCCTACCTGCGAAACTTCTTCGATGTCGGACATTGCCTTGTCCGTATTGATAGTCAATTGTCGGTAGCACATTGTTTTGATGTGAGTTGGGATGTCTTCCCAATCCCCTAGCACAGGGTGCGAAAGAGGAGTGGATGATACTGAAGGAACTGGAGTTTCCTTCTTCTTCGGTGTCGTAGCCAACTAACGGTTTCCACAGGAATGTGAGACTGTAAAAATGTTCGTAGATTTCTTGGAAATCTTTTTCTGTAGGGACGAGTAGAGGATCGGTGAACCAGGAGGGTTCCTGAGATATATAGAATTAAATCCCTGGGAGGGAGTTTTCAAGTATTTCTTCGAAAGAGTAGATGTAATTTGAGGGGCGAGGTTAGAGCAAAAGCTTGTCGAGGATGGTGAAATCAGCTATGAGCTTGTATGATTCCTGAGATATGACTTGGAAATGTCCAATAGTCATGTAGTAAGCCTTGGTAACAAGGAGAAATATCAATATACTGTTAGAGGAAGCCGATTCTACGGACACGCAAATCGAACTAGGCCTAAATTTTAATTCCGTAGATGGAGACCTGTCTAGGAAGGCTCGTTTGATTGAGTAGCAAAGATTTTTCAAGTAAAATGTATGATATTGATAAGATCTCACTTCCGTTGCTTGATGATGGCTAAAGCTCAGGAGGAACTTCAATATTTATATCCCACGTTTGAGTGTCGGCGGACTACATCTAGCTTTCATACTAACTAAGTACCCCTCCGTGTTTCTCCAGCTTTCTACCTTAGTGCCAACACCGTTTGACCCACAAGATTCTCTTCCCCTCACAGCTAATGGTGCAGTCAGAGCTCCTCTTTCACTGAAAGGGTTGCACACCTTTTGGTAGGAGACGTCTGACCTCCTTGCTGCTGTTTAGACTTGGCCCGGCCTGTTTGGAAGGTACCAATACTCTCTCAGAACACCAAGGGGCCAGCTTGGTTGTTGACCTTATCTGCTCTGTGCCGATAGAACCGGCTCTGCACCTGGCTTTCAGGATGACTTGTGTTCACAATCAGGCCAATACCTTCTCGTCATAACTGCCTCTTCCTATCAACTTGTTCCGCTTGGTTTAACCATACTGGCATCGTAAAGGGGCATCAGCACATGCTCACTTAGTAGTGAAGTGGCCTACTTCCCGCTTGTTCTCTTGCCCGTCGGGACTACCTGAATTCATATTTTAGTCTACTGACCTCAAACAGGTGTAACTCTGCGAGTTCTTAACGAACTCGCTTGGTTCCATCTGGGTTTAATAGCCTGAGAGCACCTCTTATATACCCTGCAAACAGCATCTGGTTGGACAGACGGCGGCGACGTATACGGTGTTACAAGAGGTACTTCAATGACTCAGTTTTGTATGTCAACGAGCAACTACGCAAGGTGCCAGTCTTATCGCAGGGTGCGAACGCTGGGGCCGCAGGTGTATGACTTGGATTTTCACGCATTTTTCGTATGGATGTGCTACTGGATCCCAGTATCATTTACACATGTGCCTAATAGCTACAATCTTTTGTATTTAAAGAGCCTGCAATCCCCTAAGGATTCGGACTCTTAAGCCTCACAGGACTCTTATCATTAATACTACAAGTTGAACGGTCACTCTATTAGTTCCATACCTTTTATCTTGTGTATTGAAGACATATCCATCGATGCTTCACCCCCTATCCATATAGTATCATCAGAGTCCCTTTGAGATTCTCGAGATACTTGGGAGAAGGTTACAGGGAGTATAACAAGGTAACTATATCTGAAAACAAAGGTTCAAAAGTGACAGGATGGAGCTAACAAAACAAGTAATGGAATCCAAACAAGTAGGGACAAGCAATCGCTAATACTATACAAATCCAGTAGGTATAGCTCAAGGATAGTGATACCCAAATGGGTACAAGCAAGCAGGGGTAGTGATAAGCTAAATAAGGAAAGAATAAAGAGTTAGAAAGTTATAACCAAGAAGGAAGGAACAACCAAATAGTAGCGCTTATCAGTTATAAACCCAAATAAATAATTACCAACATCAAGTCTGTAGTAATAGTAGAAACATAGTAGGATTCCGTTATACATTATAAGATCTGTATGTTTTCAATTATCAATTGATTAATCAATTGATTAATATATTGAAAAATACAGGCCAGAGATTTTTCAATTCTGTGAGTAAGTCGTTCCTTTTCTGATATGCAAAGCATCTTTATTCTTTAGATTTTTTTTTTATTCTAATGTGCATTCTCTCTTAGCATACACTATTTACCTCTCTTCCCTCTACCTGTCACAAACCATTTCACCTTAGTAACAACCGTCTTGTATAGTAAAGTAAAGTGAAAGTAAATTGACTCTTTCTAGCGTGCCAAGCTTTCATGAAATCAGAAACTAATCTACATTTTTCCAAGTTTTTCAACTTTGAATACCCCTAGTGCTAGATAGCTCAAATACTCTCTGGGTGCGCTAACCATTACGCCTAATCGACTGTCTCATATCACTCTAAATTTATAGAAACTATATACGTTCGCCTTTGGAACAAATTCTCGCACTTTACCTATATTCCACACAGTACCAGAATCCATGATACCACGCTGGACCAAATAAGGCACTAATTTCCACAGCTGCAGAGAATAAAAACATATGCATAATAAATGCCAAGGGAGCAAAAGAGAAAAAGAGTAGTCGACTGCATTGTAGAAATGCAATAAACTGTAAGTCATAAAATCTCATAATTGACAAATACTAAATCAGCCCTTCGATCAAATAATAAACTAATTTAATAATTGAGTTACTGTATTGGATTCTGATATGTAGCAAACAGAGGCGATTTCAGCTCATCCTTGCAGCGTTTCTGCCTACCCGGGAGTTTGTTTGCCACTTCCGATATCTGTACTAGTATGCCAGGGAAACAGAACCCGGCCAATCGTAATGTGTCTGGGCCAGCGATTGAGCTTATAATCTTGATTACCGATTGAGCGAACTCTCTTAATTGTGGATGAGAAAGTAGAAAAGGGAGCAGCGCGTTCTAACCTTCAATGTCTCAAAAACGAAATATTATTGGTCCACTGCACCCTGGTACCCTGGCCTTACGTCAAGCCTCCCCACCATACCCCCCCATTGCTGAAAGCTCCAGATATCTTACCTCTCAAATCTCCAGACAGCCCAGGTAGTGGAGAAACAAATATACTCGAGTAAAGTGTTTTTTTGGTCCCAATCTCCCTTTTAACTCCCCACGCGTAGCTACCACTCCTTGATCTTGACCCCTTGAACCCCTCGATTGCTGTCCCCAATCTCTCCCCCTCTACCGAACAACTCCAACCTATAATACTCCCTCTTCTTTTCAGGTTCTGCTCCCAACGTCATCAGTGTTCAAAAGGATACCATCATCAATTCTCGCTCTAATCATTGCCATCAAATATTTGTTGATCACACTTCTCTATCTTTAACCCAATTTCCACTTCCTCCTACCCTTCCAGCTCGGTAGCTGACAGCCTCAACCCCGGCCCTCTCCTACTACACGGCAGTTGCTTCAGCTGTCCTTATTTTACCTGAGTTATACTCCTTCGCTTGGTCGAAGGAATCAGTGTTTCTACTCTGGCCTCGAAAGTCAACACAAGTGTGCTAAGAGGTTACAAGGCCTCACGTAGCAACTATGACCACATTCGTGGTTTCTCTGTGAGAATTTTCACTCCATTGGGGTTTCCCTTTGTTGACTCCACTTCAACCCTAACCGATTCGCAAGGAAACTAACCTTCTCGATCCAGCCACCTCCCTTATACCGTCCATTTTGACAATGGCATCGAAACCCCTCAGCATAAGTCTCCGCTCGGATCACCCACTGCCTCTCAGCAAAGGGCCCTTTCGGACTCCCAGAGATCATCACCACGAATTAATTTGGCAGACAATACAGATATCCGCACCGACGTAGTTCGCACTCCCATTGAGACACCAGCCCCAGTACCGAATCTCCTTCAGAAACTTTGCAGGAGTCTCTCCCCGATGTCGGCGAGTGAACCGACCCCTCCTTTGACCCCCACTGCTGCCGTTAGTCCTACCGGCGAGGAGCTCTTTTTCCACCTCAGTGCTTGTGAAAATGCGGTGTTAGGATCTCCTAGTGAGCCAGTTTTTCCCCGTAAGCCCCACCAACCAAAACCGCCAACAGGAATGCCACCGCCAGGCTCTATCGGGAATGTCATTGCGCCCAACACGCAGGATCTCGAGGATAGCTACTTTCCTCTTCCCATCACCTACAAGCGTGAGAAGCGCCGGTCGTCTGCATCTGAGCGCAGCTGTTCATTTACTGATAAGTCTTGGCGTATCGAAAGAACCGACCAAGGCAATGGTGGATTAAAAAATGCCGTCGAGGCTGCAATTTCTTTAGGGGTTTTAGAGGACAAAACCTGGGTTGGAACATTGGGATTTCCTACAGATGGCCTTGAGGAATCGGTGAAAGTTGCAATCGAGGGGCGCCTCCGCGAGGATTACGACTCACTTGTAGCTTTCCCTAAAGATAAGGATTTCGATAGCCATTACAACCATTATTGCAAGGAGGTTTGAGTTGTCTATCAAGGTTATGCCCGCAAACACACTGATTGTTTTCATAGGTTCTGTGGCCTGTTTTCCACTATCAAATTCCGGATCATCCAAAGAGCAAGTAAGTAGACATAATTCCTCAATATTTCTCAAAAAAAAAGGGGGGGGTCTAACTTGTATCTGCAATCCGCAGGGCTTTCCTAGATCACTCATGGAAATATTTTGTAGCCGTCAATCGTTTTGTTGCTGACGTCATCATTAAGGATTACAAGCGTGGTGATACTGTTTGGGTTCACGACTATCACTTACTCTTAGTCCCTAAAATGGTCAGAGACGCTCTCGGGCCAGAGGCTAAGATTGGATTCTTCCTCCATGTGGCGTTCCCATCCTCAGAAATCTTCCGCTGCTTAGCACATCGCCAACAGCTGTTGGAGGGAATGTTGGGAGCTTCATTAATCGGATTTCAGACGGAGGAGTACACACGCCACTTTTTGCAGACTTGCAGTAGACTGCTGTGTGTAGAGGCCAAAAATGATGGATTAGAGCTTGACGACAGGTTTGTTGATGTAATCAGTTTGCCGATTGGCATAAATCCTATTTCTCTAGAAGAGAAGAGGAAAGAAGAAAAAGTTCAGGAGTGGTTAGATACCCTCAAGACAAGATATGCCGGAAAAAAGCTATTTGTCGCCAGAGACAAGGTGAGCTCCCCTCGTTCGTGGTCCGGTGCCATTCCCGGTACTTATTATTTTTAGTTGGATGGTGTGCGAGGTGTCAGGCAGAAAATGTTGGCATTTGAGCTTTTCCTAAAGAAGCATCCCGAATGGGTCGGAAAGGTAGCTCTGCAGCTCGCAAGTTCCAGATATAGATATTAACAATCACCAGGTCATTTTGATACAAGTCGCTCTAACTACAACTTCCATTGTTGAATTGCAATCAACAGTTATTGACATTGTAACTCGCATCAATTGCACTCATTCCACTTTAGATTACCAGCCAGTTGTATACCTTCACCAAGACATCAGTTACTATCAGTATCTCGCACTCCTTACTGTCGCCGACGCTCTCGTCGTGACCAGCCTTCGCGATGGCATGAACTTGACAAGTCATGAGTTTGTTTGCTGTCAGGATGAGAAGCATGCCCCTCTTATCCTCAGCGAATTCACTGGGAGTGCTTTTGTGTTCGATGGTGCCGAGATATCTGTGAACCCGTGGGACTACAGCAAATGTGCCGACGCACTTTACCGGGCCCTTACGATGCCGGAAGTAGAGAAGAGCGAGAGATGGAAGAAGCTGCACAAGATCGTTATGCACCAAAATGCAACACATTGGTGCCAGACATTCCTAAATGAGCTTGACCGTTCCTGGGAGGAGCAGCAACGGCGAGGTTCAACCATGATCCCAAGATTATCGACAAAGGCTCTCGTGGAGACGTACGAAAAATCCGAGAAGAGGGTTTTCTTTTTGGATTATGAAGGGACATTAGCTTCGTGGGGCTCTCCTACCAGTATCATTCTCACAAGTCCTCAACGCACTCTAGACGTTCTGCACGACTTGCTCCTTGATGAGCGAAATGTGGTGTACGTGATGAGTTCCAGAACTCCTGAGGTATAGTTCCCTATTTATTCCTAAATTGAACAACCCACGGAGCTGATACGCAATGCAGGAGCTTGAGCGCCTCTTCCACCGGGTTCCAGGAATTGGGCTCATTGCTGAGAGCGGCTGCTTTCTACGCATGTTCCAAAACGACCGTTGGATGCGTTTAGCGGATAATAAGCTCCCGTGGCAGAAGAGCGTGAAAGAGATTATGGATTACTACGTCGAAAGGACACCTGGCACTTTCATTGAGGAACGGAATTGCTCTTTTATATGGCACTATAGTGGGGCGGAAGATCAGACTCTCGCTGCACGGCAAGCTGGCGAGTGCTGCAACCACGTGAACGACTCATGTGAAAGCTATAATGTTCATGCAGTTCCCCTAGGCGGGGCAGTCCTTGTGGAATCTATGAGTTGGACGAAGACGACTGCGGCACAAAAGGTCATGGCTTTGGAGGCCGACCAAGACGAGCCCGGAACAGACTTCCTGATGGTTATGGGAGACGGCCGCGATGACGAACCGGTCTTTGCATGGGCGAACGAGTTGGGCCGCAATAAGGCAATTACGAATGTAACGACCGTTAAGGTGGGAACTAAGAGCTCTCAAGCAAATACAACTATCACTGGAGTTGCAGGTAAGTTTAACTGCAAATGATTGCTCTTGCCTGGGGGTGTGCTGAATGGTTGGCTGATCATTTTCTGGGACACAGGTGTGCTCACAACCTTGCATAAGCTCCCTGCTTCTATTCCCGATTTCTAAGCGGGGCTTCTCTTTTATTTTTATTTCTGGTCATTAGGCGTCGGGGCTTCCCTTTTCTGCGATGCTCTCCACTATTTCCTTTGGGTAATCTGTCGGGCATTTATCAAAATTTCCACTTGTACTCCTTGTCCGCCCCTAATGCTTTCCTCCTTTTTATCGACTCTTTCTCTGGGGTCAAGTACTGTACACACTGGTCGGTGGCAATCGCTGGGATACCGCCTTACGCTACCGAGCGATCTGACGAGATATCCGGGACGATGCCGCAGAGGATTGATTTGGCTGTTTGATCTGCTTTGTTACCTTGGGCCTGCTCACTGGGCCTCTTTCTTTCTTTCCGCTCCGTCTTTCGGCCTGGGGTCGGTCGGTCGCCCGTTTTCTGTGCGGGGGGGGTGTTTACATACGGCAAACTGTTTGGCCCAGGTGCCTCTGCAGGTGAGTCCTCGCTGAGCGGAATTGGGAAGAATTAAATGACTGAATTACGAATTAAAATTCATACATACATACATACATACAGAATGCGAGGGTGGGAATTACGTCGGTGTGAGGATACCGCTACTGACACCGAGATGACATGACATGACAGGCAGTTATGGCTATGGCCTAGACTGCCGTTGAAGTAGGATACTGTGCCTGTGGTTTATGGTATAATACCACCAGATCTATCCGATCTTAGCCTAGGCTACAGCATCGTCGTAGAGAGTCACTCCAAGGAGCGCAATAAAGTAGACTAATACTGCCATGCAAATGCTCGCGGCCTAGAAAACCATCACTACCTATCATTCCTTCAAAACCCTAAGCTACTCAACCCCTCACACCCTATCCCCCGCTCGTACAGGCGACCCATAGTACCATACTCAAACAACTCTCAAAAGTAAAAGTTATCCCCAGCCCCTGATCGCCACCCCATACCATACGATGGGAATCTTATCGGCCACCTAATTCACTAGCCAGATGAGGGGCGCAGTAGGTACCCCACCCTTACAAACCCAGCCAGACTAGCCCCAAACGAAATCCCCACGCCAATCCAGCTAACCCCCGGGGATGGGACCTTGTCAAAACCCCACGTATGCCCGTTAGGGCGGTGTCTCCTCTTTTTAGGAATAAAGTTGATCACCACTGAGCGAGGATTTCGCGCTTGCTTGCCGAAGCCTTTGCAGTTTTAAATTTTCCCAAGAGTTTCTTTCTTTGTTTTTTAAGGGGGTCATGACCTGTCACTCAGATTGTCTTGGCAGATAGATTGGGAATATGCCCGAGTACCGGTAGCGGGGAGGCTCCCCCAGACCCCGCCGACCCCCAGAGATATGGAGGAGATCCTGCAGGAATCTTACTTTAGGTAGTCTCGACCGGGTTGGAGGTATTTGTTGATTCTAGCGCTGCCCCCCCTCCTCCTCCTTCTCCTCCTGCTCGTCCTTCCATCTTGCCCAGTTTTGTAGTATCCCTTAGTACTTAGCGCTCCTAGGGCGGTCCGCTCCCGGCAAGGAGGGAAGAACCGAAAGAAGAAAAAGCGCAATGTTCTAGGTCCTGGCATAGGACAATGACCTTACCGGGTGATCTATGATAGCATAGATACAGTACCGTATACTTTCTGTTCATTCAAGGAGAGTGAATAATAGAAGCTGGATGGATAATATCGGCTGTGCAGGGCCCGCATATTATCTAGTGTATCACACCATTACTTTACCCCCTCCCCCTCCCCCTCC